>LULB01065877.1:0-16278 GCA_002091845.1 Anopheles cracens | reverse complement strand
TCCAATCAGATAGGCAGAAAAGAGGATCACCGAAAATAAAATCACAGAACTGTATCCTAGCACGCATTCGTTAAAAAAAAACACCAGCCATGAGGTGTGGCAACGAGTGATATGTTGGACGTTATACGTCCAAATGGACACACTTATAAGCATTATGTTTTCACGACCTTTATGGCACATTGTAAGCGCTGTTATGTCTATAAAACGAAAATAACAGCACTGCCAGAAACTACCTGTTACTCAAGTTTAAGCTCACTGACCGCCATAGCTTAATTAACACAAGCGCACATGAGATTAGGGGGAAAATACAACAAAATCAATCCGAATCGAATCGACGTGACGTTCCAAGCGACGAGTATCAAACGGGAAACCTGTATATCCGGTGTTGAACACGTTTTCCCATTTTTGGCATTTTAGTTTCTCGGTCTCTATCACTCTACCTCTCTCTCTCTCTTTCTATATTTCTTATGCTGTGAAGCTGGTTTGGAATTTCCACTGGGGGATGCCCTTGCGTTTGCGAATCCAATTGAAATCTGAGCGTCACGGTCCGGAACAAAATGGAAATTGTGGTCAATGAATGAGAGAATAAATATGCGGCAATGGTAGTCAATGCTAACTTGTCGGTGCTTTGTCGAAATACCGGTAAAACCGCAAATAAATATATCGGTAAATCCAAATGTGATTGCATAACCGATATCCGGCGTTCTCTATAGTTTAATTTTTGAAATAGCAACAAATGCGAAAATGCTTGCATGATAGACATTTTTCTAAATTCACTATGCTGCTAACTACGTCAACAATTTTCCATAATGTACTCTTATGATGAAAGCAATAAATACGCATGGAAGTTTTATTTAGCGACTTATCGTATTTTTACTGCATTTAGAATGTTATAAAACAGGTTCTAGCGGGAAATTTACGATTTACGCTCGAACATGTTTCACAGTTCGCTCAAATCCCGTCTCTCCGAATCTGATAAGTGGGGACTGCCCGATCGGAAGTAACACCTTGCTGTAAACAGCAACGAAAATAAAACATACACGTATACATACGCAGCAGGCCCAGCGACTCATCAGTGTGATGCGACCTCGCACAACGAACCCGTTAGTCGCCTTTGTGAGCTTCGTCGACGCAGATCGTCCAGCGCAGAGGATCACGCGACCGCCGACCACTACACCGCCCCCCTGGGAGCCTAGGCCGAACTCCGACTTCGAGGTCGAATCTTCAATCAAAAATACAGAATCGGAAAGTGTGGGAGAGGAAACGGAGAGAAAGGGAGTGCGAAAAAGGACAAAACGAAGACGAAAGAGAAAAAAAAACACCTGTCCCAACAACACCGCATCAATACAACTCGATGTTAACGACCATCAACTACCACAAGTTACGCGGGCTTTTCGTGTTAGTTTACGGGGCGCGTATTACGATCCTTGCTCGCTCGCTGGACATCTGAATTCTGGCGTATCCTAACGTTCAAGATACTACGAAGTGTTAGTGTGTGATGAGCTGTGGTGCGTGAGCTATCTGACCGAGTGAAGTCTTCCCGTGCCGAGATCACGCGGGCCTCCCTATCTAGAGGCAAATTTGTGACCCGAGGGAGTACTGTTTTCAAACCACAGTCGTACGCTCACGTACACACGCCGTAGCGCGATGCCGCGAGCCTGATCCGGCAAATGGGTTTCCGTTGTGGAAGAGAGAGATAGCACCGACGCGAGCGAGAGAGAGAGGCCAATGACCGGTTGCGGACGCATCTACAACGTGCAGAATCGTCAGAGTCCACAGTCAGCCCTGCTCCCATATAGGACAGAGACAGCATCAGTGGCTGTAGTGTGCGGACGTGTTCGACGGTCGACAAATATTCCCATCCCGAACGAATTGACAGCTGGAACAGTGCCCCTGGAATGCGGCACGTCGCGGCAACTGTCCTGCTGCTGGTGGCGATCAGTAGCGGTGTCCTCTGTCAGGGGCTTTACGGTAGGTTTCCGTCAATACTTCGCATAGGTAGACGGCCGCAACGTTAAGGCCCTGGGTTTAGGGTTAAATTATACGGGAGGTTCTCGTATATGATACATCTTAGGGTGAACAGGATTTTTTGTTGTTGTGGACGATTTTTAATAACCGTTTCACATTGTTGATTCGGTTTGGGAATAAATTATGGTGATATTCGGAGTCAGAGGAATACTTTTGCTTTTGCATATTTTTTCACAACTTCGTTACAAATAGTCATCCGTACACATGCTCTGAAGCTCTAGATTCCTCTATCGCAAGTATATGATAAGTTTGGCGTTGCGGGATTTACCATTTTTTCCGAAACGATGCCGATAGAACGCGATCATGGTTTGCATTTTGTGAGATAGGTAAACGGTAGGATTTGTGGAACAACGTTGTTAGAATTCTGAGCTGATAACCTGTGGCTGACCCTGGGGTAACGACAAAAACATACGCGCAATCTGTGTGACCAGGCCTTCAATCGTGTGGAGCGATAGATTGTGAAGCCTGTTGAAGAGCCAATTCCAGCTAATCATTCCAAAACACATCTAGTGCCACCGCCGATGCACTCTGACACTGTACGGAGTTTTTTTTCAAAAAGTCGGTTGAAATCAGGCTCGCTCCACACCGGTAGCTCACGTTCTGTGCACCCTCGTCTGTTGGATAACCGAGCACGGCCATGAACGGAAATTCGCCGTCTTCCGCCTCTTCGCCGTTGATAATGTGGAAGGTAAGTCGGGATGCATACTTCGGCACCTTTTCACATGCCAGGCGTGAGCGAACGCCGGAAGGGCGAGATGTACCGGTCGATTTGCAGCAGATCACCTCCGCCAAACCATCGAATCCGCAGGACACGCGATCGGCGAAGCGCTTATTCTTAACGATCACCTCCAGGAACCAAGGACATTCAGTCGCAACGGTGCAAACGCCGGATGATCCATCGCGCAGCTCGCACGAATCTCCCCCTACAAAAAAAGAGAACAAAATGCAAACGTCGTTCACTCTATCTTGTATGTCGGTGTATGTGAGAACGGGAATGATTTTTGAATCACGGAACAGAAAAAAAAACTCCGTACAGTGTCAGAGTGCATCGGCGGTGGCACTAGATGTGTTTTGGAATGATTAGCTGGAATTGGCTCTTGTTTTTTTTTGTCTGCATTAAGCCCACACGGTGTTCTCAATCCAATCAATGTAGGCCGCAACGCGGCTTGACACGCTAGGCGTGTTGCTGCCGCATCCGTTGCCGAACGAAGTCACACCGACAAGTTTGTACTTGCCATCGTCGAGGATCTGCAGTGGTCCTCCAGAATCACCCTGGCACGTATCACCTACCACCTTCGTCATCATGTTTTCACGCCCCATCGCGCAGTATTGCGTCGCAACGATACCCTGTGGCAGTTTGCGATTGTTCTTTAAAAGGTTACTGTCGGCAAAGGTCTGGTTACACTTCTGCCATGCTACCGTTGTCAGGTTCACCTTCATCAGCTGGTTTGATCGGAGGTTACCTGCGTGAAACGGGCAGAGAAGAGGACGGAGAGTAATAGTTTAGAGATCAGTAGAGTAAGGGTTGAGAATTTACGTACGATCAAGATCGATGATTCCATAGCCTTCGGCCGAAATGACCGTTTCTTCAGGCAGATCGTTCAGGTCGTCATAAAGACAGATGGGGTGTACATCTGGTTCGTTCTCAAGATGTCTATCGAGCTGCACTAGCGCGATGTCATGGTAGTTACGGTTGGTTCGGTACTCCGGATGTGGAAAGAATGCCTACAGCAATTTTAGCAAAAGGATTAGATAGTTTTTGTACATTCCAAGATGATTGAAAACTTACCTTGATCCCTACCAAAACGCCAGAGTTCCCAGGAGCAAGATTGTTAGTACCAAGAAGTGCGACCGTCGGCCGATCGGACGTAGGAATACAGTGCGCGGCAGTGAGCAAAAAGTCGGTTGAAATCAGGCTCGCTCCACACCGGTAGCTCACGTTCTGTGCACCCTCGTCTGTTGGATAACCGAGCACGGCCATGAACGGAAATTCGCCGTCTTCCGCCTCTTCGCCGTTGATAATGTGGAAGGTAAGTCGGGATGCATACTTCGGCACCTTTTCACATGCCAGGCGTGAGCGAACGCCGGAAGGGCGAGATGTACCGGTCGATTTGCAGCAGATCACCTCCGCCAAACCATCGAATCCGCAGGACACGCGATCGGCGAAGCGCTTATTCTTAACGATCACCTCCAGGAACCAAGGACATTCAGTCGCAACGGTGCAAACGCCGGATGATCCATCGCGCAGCTCGCACGAATCTCCCCCTACAAAAAAAGAGAACAAAATGCAAACGTCGTTCACTCTATCTTGTATGTCGGTGTATGTGAGAACGGGAATGATTTTTGAATCACGGAACAGAAAAAAAATAAAAAAAACTCCGTACAGTGTCAGAGTGCATCGGCGGTGGCACTAGATGTGTTTTGGAATGATTAGCTGGAATTGGCTCTTCAACAGGCTTCACAATCTATCGCTCCACACGATTGAAGGCCTGGTCACACAGATTGCGCGTATGTTTTTGTCGTTACCCCAGGGTCAGCCACAGGTTATCAGCTCAGAATTCTAACAACGTTGTTCCACAAATCCTACCGTTTACCTATCTCACAAAATGCAAACCATGATCGCGTTCTATCGGCATCGTTTCGGAAAAAATGGTAAATCCCGCAACGCCAAACTTATCATATACTTGCGATAGAGGAATCTAGAGCTTCAGAGCATGTGTACGGATGACTATTTGTAACGAAGTTGTGAAAAAATATGCAAAAGCAAAAGTATTCCTCTGACTCCGAATATCACCATAATTTATTCCCAAACCGAATCAACAATGTGAAACGGTTATTAAAAATCGTCCACAACAACAAAAAATCCTGTTCACCCTAAGATGTATCATATACGAGAACCTCCCGTATAATTTAACCCTAAACCCAGGGCCTTAACGTTGCGGCCGTCTACCTATGCGAAGTATTGACGGAAACCTACCGTAAAGCCCCTGACAGAGGACACCGCTACTGATCGCCACCAGCAGCAGGACAGTTGCCGCGACGTGCCGCATTCCAGGGGCACTGTTCCAGCTGTCAATTCGTTCGGGATGGGAATATTTGTCGACCGTCGAACACGTCCGCACACTACAGCCACTGATGCTGTCTCTGTCCTATATGGGAGCAGGGCTGACTGTGGACTCTGACGATTCTGCACGTTGTAGATGCGTCCGCAACCGGTCATTGGCCTCTCTCTCTCGCTCGCGTCGGTGCTATCTCTCTCTTCCACAACGGAAACCCATTTGCCGGATCAGGCTCGCGGCATCGCGCTACGGCGTGTGTACGTGAGCGTACGACTGTGGTTTGAAAACAGTACTCCCTCGGGTCACAAATTTGCCTCTAGATAGGGAGGCCCGCGTGATCTCGGCACGGGAAGACTTCACTCGGTCAGATAGCTCACGCACCACAGCTCATCACACACTAACACTTCGTAGTATCTTGAACGTTAGGATACGCCAGAATTCAGATGTCCAGCGAGCGAGCAAGGATCGTAATACGCGCCCCGTAAACTAACACGAAAAGCCCGCGTAACTTGTGGTAGTTGATGGTCGTTAACATCGAGTTGTATTGATGCGGTGTTGTTGGGACAGGTGTTTTTTTTTCTCTTTCGTCTTCGTTTTGTCCTTTTTCGCACTCCCTTTCTCTCCGTTTCCTCTCCCACACTTTCCGATTCTGTATTTTTGATTGAAGATTCGACCTCGAAGTCGGAGTTCGGCCTAGGCTCCCAGGGGGGCGGTGTAGTGGTCGGCGGTCGCGTGATCCTCTGCGCTGGACGATCTGCGTCGACGAAGCTCACAAAGGCGACTAACGGGTTCGTTGTGCGAGGTCGCATCACACTGATGAGTCGCTGGGCCTGCTGCGTATGTATACGTGTATGTTTTATTTTCGTTGCTGTTTACAGCAAGGTGTTACTTCCGATCGGGCAGTCCCCACTTATCAGATTCGGAGAGACGGGATTTGAGCGAACTGTGAAACATGTTCGAGCGTAAATCGTAAATTTCCCGCTAGAACCTGTTTTATAACATTCTAAATGCAGTAAAAATACGATAAGTCGCTAAATAAAACTTCCATGCGTATTTATTGCTTTCATCATAAGAGTACATTATGGAAAATTGTTGACGTAGTTAGCAGCATAGTGAATTTAGAAAAATGTCTATCATGCAAGCATTTTCGCATTTGTTGCTATTTCAAAAATTAAACTATAGAGAACGCCGGATATCGGTTATGCAATCACATTTGGATTTACCGATATATTTATTTGCGGTTTTACCGGTATTTCGACAAAGCACCGACAAGTTAGCATTGACTACCATTGCCGCATATTTATTCTCTCATTCATTGACCACAATTTCCATTTTGTTCCGGACCGTGACGCTCAGATTTCAATTGGATTCGCAAACGCAAGGGCATCCCCCAGTGGAAATTCCAAACCAGCTTCACAGCATAAGAAATATAGAAAGAGAGAGAGAGAGGTAGAGTGATAGAGACCGAGAAACTAAAATGCCAAAAATGGGAAAACGTGTTCAACACCGGATATACAGGTTTCCCGTTTGATACTCGTCGCTTGGAACGTCACGTCGATTCGATTCGGATTGATTTTGTTGTATTTTCCCCCTAATCTCATGTGCGCTTGTGTTAATTAAGCTATGGCGGTCAGTGAGCTTAAACTTGAGTAACAGGTAGTTTCTGGCAGTGCTGTTATTTTCGTTTTATAGACATCGATAACAACCGACACAAGTACCAGGACGGCTGGAGCAACTAAGCGTCTCGCTACTAGCTGCGCAGAGTCGAGCGTCTAGTCGGTGATCAGCAGCGTGTACAACTATGGGCCATCACCACGCAGCGAGTTGGATCCCGGCGGCGTGGTTCGTGCTGCTGACCGGCGCGGTCATCGCCGTGGTGGCCGCCGACACTATCTTTCCAGACGAAAGAGGTCGTTACGGTAAGTGCGACGATCTCAGATCCATCAACTACTTTATCACCTGTCAACCTCGCAGTGTGAGCTGTCACGATCAACATGTGTATGTAGGCATGAGTGGTGGGATGTGCGTGTGTGTGTGTGTGTGCGTGAGAGGCTCATCTCCTCAACCGGTTTGGCGACGAACCCCAAGGTCCTGTCAGCGAACCGGCTCGTTGCTGTGGGTTCGCTAATTCGAGAATTGACGCCAAAGTGGTTAGCCCTGCAGAATCCAAATCCACCCCAGCCCAAACAAAATCAGGAAACGCGCCACACGTGATAGTGCGTCGCAGTTGCCTGAAATTTGCTAGTGTATGTGTGTGTGTGTTTGTGTAGGTTGCACAGCAGTAGAAACGACTTTTGGTCGATGGTAGCGGAAGTTTGCAGCATGGAGGAGTAGATGCAACGAGGCCACGCATCTTTACATCTCAACCTCCCCTCCCCCCCTGCCATCCCCCTCCACCCCCTAGTTCCCTGTCGTGTATCGAGACATTGCTTTGGGAATCCGGTTTTGGAGCAAAAAATAAACATGGCATGCTACAAAACCCATCAAACCTGCTCCGTGGTGGGCCTCTACACTCATAGAGGCAGAAAGAGAGAATGAGAAAAATAGGCAAACAGTATTGGTGTAGGGTTCACGATCGCTTGCCGGTTGTGTGCTGATGATGTCATCAGCGCCTGATAACGATCGCTTATCGGGAGACTCGAGCCAAGCAGCCAAGAGCTGCGGCTTACAGCCGTGTCCTGTCCTAAGGACAACCGTGCGAGGCACTGTGAATGTTTGGACATGTAGGCTCTCCATGGCAAATATAAATAAATTAATCGTTCCACGAAACGGAAAAACCGGTATATTAGCAAGCGCTGGGTGTTAAGTGCAATCGCAGAGAATGTGCTAATGAGCGACGCCATTCCGGGTTCTCGGACCGCGTGTGCGTGCCTGTGTGCCACTTCGAGGAAGCGGTGGACTTACGTAGCTGACGACGTGCTTGGCACGCTTCACACAGGAACCGATATCACACGGTAGCAGCATCTGTGTCTGTCCCTTCCACGCGTATTTTCCGCCGACGACTCCGGAATCCACCGACATCGGTTCCGGAGTCGTGATCCGAGCTGACTAACGCCCAGTATCCAGTTGATCGGCGTTCAATCGGCACACGGCTTTTGAAGCGTTGGAGTCGCAGCTCAGTGTCGTGTGGTGATTTGCGCCGGCTGGTGTTGCTGCCGATGTGTGCGCACGCATCTGATTGCATTCAACGGCGCGTGTCTGTGAACCGGCGGAGCAAATGCCAAGCGAGCGCTGTCGGATCGGGCGATAACAACCGACACAAGTACCAGGACGGCTGGAGCAACTAAGCGTCTCGCTACTAGCTGCGCAGAGTCGAGCGTCTAGTCGGTGATCAGCAGCGTGTACAACTATGGGCCATCACCACGCAGCGAGTTGGATCCCGGCGGCGTGGTTCGTGCTGCTGACCGGCGCGGTCATCGCCGTGGTGGCCGCCGACACTATCTTTCCAGACGAAAGAGGTCGTTACGGTAAGTGCGACGATCTCAGATCCATCAACTACTTTATCACCTGTCAACCTCGCAGTGTGAGCTGTCACGATCAACATGTGTATGTAGGCATGAGTGGTGGGATGTGCGTGTGTGTGTGTGTGAACAGCAATGTCGTTGAGCCCTGGTGTAATACCGTCAGCTTCTTAATCGAATCAAGGTTGAAGTTCGTGGAATAACAAATCAACGCTGCAGTTCAAGGATCCACCAGCAGCGATCGATTGCCATCCGGCCTCGTAACCAATTTCTATGTACTCTTGAGTTCTGTACTAAGTGACCGTGTGTTTGCGTGTATTTGTTCATATCTGCGTTTGTGTATGTGTGCACATTTTACATCGTTTAGCCTACGCATATTTCCCTGCACGCAGTTCTTTCCAACTTGTGTTGAGATACTATGTTGTTCACTTGTTACTCCGACATTTGCTAGCGGAGTTACTCATAGTAACCAGTACATTTGATTACCCATGATTTAAGATTATTGGTTCCAAATTGTATTTAAAATGGTTTACAAATATTATTCTGTTCATAAGTTTTGTGTACTAATGTAATGAATAACTTCTTTTGCTTTGAATCATAGAGCCATTGCAGCTATTGCATTTATGGAAGAACTTGACTAGCGTGTGAAATGTTCACCAACACAATCCCCAAACCAAAAGTCCCTTTGGTCATAAGCATGTGCGTGTACATTGTAGTGCAATTCAAAATACTGCTACTTTTTTAGGGGTTTTTCGACTATTGTTAACTGTAGAAGATTTTTTATAGAAGACTTTTAGACTTGCGCGTACAACTAACAAAAAAATAATTTCAAATGGAAAATTATAATTGAATATTAATTTTCCACGGTCCTCAAAAATATAAACGAAATCGTTCAGCATGAAGGACTCGTTAGTAATCTAGCGAGAGTAAATGTGAAATGTTGTTCGATGGTATTGTTGAAAATTGAATTGAAATATGAATCATTACTCACTGGAAGAAAGCCAGTTCAATTCCTGTGTGTTCGCATTCAACTTTAGTTATGAAATCATCAGATATGACACATTCCGCCTTCATTTCCCACTCATTAGAAAATTTCCCCGAGCAGGTGGACACGAAGGATAGAGAAGCTACGCCCTATGATGTACGCCAGATCGTTGTACATCCGGGTTACAAAGCACGGCGCAACGATATTGCCCTGATCGAAGTGACCAAGGACGTCGCCTCCAACCGGTACGTTCAACCGATATGTCTCAACACCGATCTCCTTGACATTGGATCAACTGTTAACCTCACCATCATGGGATGGGGCGTCGATGCTAACGGTAAGTTTGTATTTGTTACAAGTTGTAATTGGGCTATGTAGTTAATACTTATTCCTTTATATATATCTGTAAGGCGGGAAGTAAACACTCGATTGAAGCGGCTGTTACGACAGCATACTTCTTTACGCTGGGCCGCTACAGATTCTATTACAAAAACACTGGCTCGTAATAGAGGTCTATTAAAAAAAATGCGAGTACCTATTACCTTATATTTGGCTGGTAGGCATGAACATCCCAGCAGCAATAAATGTAAAATATCACATCTTCTTGTTGATCTGGAATTACAAGATTGAAAGTGATGCAATAGATTAGCTTCATCTATCTCCAATAGCTTAGACCTTAATGATGAACAACATTTCTTAATAATAGATGTATGTGTTTGACACAACATGCTGCAAGTTTGGTCGTGTTTTGTAGCAAAGCACTTTAACTTTTACTTGTGCATTTTGTTTCGACTTTACACAATGTGTTGAGATACTATGTTGTTCACTTGTTACTCCGACATTTGCTAGCGGAGTTACATGAGCGACGCCATTCCGGGTTCTCGGACCGCGTGTGCGTGCCTGTGTGCCACTTCGAGGAAGCGGTGGACTTACGTAGCTGACGACGTGCTTGGCACGCTTCACACAGGAACCGATCGTCGTTCCGTGAGTAGCACAGAGACGGAGAGCGATTCGTACCGCGTGCTATGCGACGACGACGGGCTCGATCACGTTCGGATGGCTTCGCTATGCGGATTCTTCGGTCCATCTATCGTCCCGGTGCTAAACAGCCTGCTGTTGGCGTCGTCGTTGCCGTCGTCACCCTTACTACGCTAGTGTTGTCCGGTGCCGTGACTGGGAGAGCGCTTTCAGACGAATTTAGTTTTCCCACAACCAACGAGCGCTATGGTTAGTAAAGTGTTGATTGTATGTTTGGGGTCAGTATATGTATGTGCGAGCGCGCGCGAGAGTTTGTGTGTGTTTGAGAGAATAGAATAGTAGGGATTTGCGCATTTGCAAGTCGTTGGTGTGCTTTAGATGCTGGAACGCAATGAGTTTGCCACCTTCCGAGCAGCAGATGACGCACTTGGCTGACAGTTGGATCTTTCGCTTCCGCTTCCTTGTTCCGCACCACGTTCATCTCTCACAAACCTTGGAACATTGCATCGGCCGATGCCCGACAGTGCGCATGAGCTACTACTTTCATTACCTCCGCTTTTTATTTCCCATTTTCAAGAACACGACACATGCAGCCTGACAGGATCGATGCCCCGTACGGGCATCTGCAGGAAGGCGGCCGACTGCCCGCGTGGCATCCACAGCAAAGGCGAGCGGTGTGAGTTCAGCGGCAACCATGCGGTGGTGTGCTGCCCAGAGCGTTCCGTCGGAGCCAGCAGCGACGGTTCCGCCAATCGCTACCAGTCGCGCATCTCCAAGCAAGAGTGCGAAAACTTTGACCGTCCGGACAGCTCGAACCTGACCGATCATATATCGGGCCTGAAGTTCCGGGCGGAGCTCGGCGAATTTCCCTTCATGGCGCTCGTCGAATTCGACGGAAAGGACAACGCACATGTCAAGTGTGGGGCGGCGCTCATTTCCAAACGATTCCTGTTGACAGCGGCGCATTGCACCCGCGATTACAACATCTCCAGCGTTCGGCTGGGCATGGTGGACACGAAGGATAGAGAAGCTACGCCCTATGATGTACGCCAGATCGTTGTACATCCGGGTTACAAAGCACGGCGCAACGATATTGCCCTGATCGAAGTGACCAAGGACGTCGCCTCCAACCGGTACGTTCAACCGATATGTCTCAACACCGATCTCCTTGACATTGGATCAACTGTTAACCTCACCATCATGGGATGGGGCGTCGATGCTAACGGTAAGTTTGTATTTGTTACAAGTTGTAATTGGGCTATGTAGTTAATACTTATGGATGGCTTCGCTATGCGGATTCTTCGGTCCATCTATCGTCCCGGTGCTAAACAGCCTGCTGTTGGCGTCGTCGTTGCCGTCGTCACCCTTACTACGCTAGTGTTGTCCGGTGCCGTGACTGGGAGAGCGCTTTCAGACGAATTTAGTTTTCCCACAACCAACGAGCGCTATGGTTAGTAAAGTGTTGATTGTATGTTTGGGGTCAGTATATGTATGTGCGAGCGCGCGCGAGAGTTTGTGTGTGTTTGAGAGAATAGAATAGTAGGGATTTGCGCATTTGCAAGTCGTTGGTGTGCTTTAGATGCTGGAACGCAATGAGTTTGCCACCCTCCGAGCAGCAGATGACGCACTTGGCTGACAGTTGGATCTTTCGCTTCCGCTTCCTTGTTCCGCACCATGTTCATCTCTCACAAACCTTGGAACATTGCATCGGCCGATGCCCGACAGTGCGCATGAGCTACTACTTTCATTACCTCCGCCGCATTCAACTTTAGTTATGAAATCATCAGATATGACACATTCCGCCTTCATTTCCCACTCATTAGAAAATTTCCCCGAGCAATAATTGTAAATGACGACGGAACATATTTGTATATGTTCCTAATATCCATCGACTTACGAAGGTCAAAGAAACAACAACAGATTAAGAATTCAATTCCTCAACTGTTTGCATTCAAATGTAATGAAAACAATTCCATTTTACAAAATTTCCTCTTCACTCATTGTCAGCGTGAAGTCATCGTCCGGAGAATGCATTGAAATGAACCATTTTCCAAAGTACAAGCGTCTTTTTAATTTTCACTTTCACTCGATCACCAACTGAATCTTTACGTACGGTCGGAATCCACATAAGTGGTATGTTTCAGCACCTGAGCAGACATGAATATTATCTAATACAAATAACGACGACAGTCGTCAAATTGGTCATAGTCCAACATCAACATTTTGGGTTGTACATCGTTGCACTACAACTTGTTCTTTTTGTGTTCAAAAAATCCAATGCCCTTATTAACATCTGCATCAGAAAACTGGAACACAATAAGAGAACATATCTGGTTATAAGCTACAACCTACAAACGATGGTGTGATTTTCAGCATATTGTCGAAACCATAGCGGAATAAAGTTTACTTTTTCATAATGGTGGAGCATCAAATGAATATTTATTTACAATAGAAAATGACAAATACAGGGTCCACCAAATATCTTTTTTTAATGCTACAAAATGAAAACTACAAGAGATATTTTCATTTTTTTATTTGAAAGCTCAATCCTTTCGCTTAAGGATGGAAAACAATTTCAGTTATATAGCTGCCACGGCTAGCCATGCAGTGTCCAATAGGATCGGTCCAATTATTGATTACATTTTGAACTGTGTGCAGCTCTATCTCGGCTGGCAGGCATATGACCTAAATTGTTTTCCATCCTTAAGCGGAAGGATTGAGCATGCAAGTATTTTTATTTTTGAAAACATCTCTTGTAGTTTTCATTTTATAGCATTTAAAAAAATGTATTTGGTGGACCCTGTATAGTCTATTGAAAACTAATAACAGTAAGTGACGTGCTTTGATTCTTTAGAAATGTAAGTTAGAAATGTAGAATGTTAGAACGTTAGAAATGTAACTGATCTGGCATTCCTTCAGTAGAAATGACAGTAAAACCCACATTTCTAAGAATTCGCGTATATCGCGTGAAACGCATCGAACGAGTTGTTTGTACATCTATACCCTTTAAACCAATGCCGTTCTTTTGTTTATATACACATTTGCAGATAATCGAGCCGACACTCTATTCAAAGCGACGGTGAAGGAGATACCACTCAGCGAATGCCGGACACGATACCGACAACTCAACTTCAACATCCCTCTCAATGAAACCCAAATATGTGCGCTTGGTGAAAAGTTCGGTAACGAGACTACGGACAGCTGCCAGGGCGATTCGGGAGGCCCGCTCGTAGTGAATATCAACGACAAGTTCTACATTGCCGGCGTCGTCTCATTTGGGCTGAATTGTGGCCAGGAGATACCGGGCATTTACACGCGCGTGACGCAATACCTGGACTGGATCGAGCAAATCGTATGGGCCAGTCAGAGTTAAGAGCAACAGGCATGCAAAATGTACATAAAAACGGAGATTGCGAGTAAACGTTTTCTGCAAACGACACATCGCGTTAAAGTCGACAGATATCGGAAGACTATCCCCATACCAAAATTGATACATCACTGGAAACCGAATTTGATCAGTCGCTTGACAGTCAAGCAGTTCAAATTGAAATTTAATGCGTTTTTTATGTTAGATCAAAGCTAATCGGTATTGGAATAATAACATAGGATAATTATTAATTGCTGCTGAATGGATGGTAAATATTTTCATCCCATTTGCCGAACTTTGCTTCCAGTGATGTATCAATTTTGGTATGGGGAGGGGGGGGGGGGGGGGTTTTTTTTTTATGTTTCATCTGTAAATCGAACAAGAAGAAGCTAGCTCACCGTCTGGCCGCTCGGGCAAGTTTTGCGCTTTTGTTTTGTTATCACTTAAGCCTGGTCTACATGAAGCGCAACTCCCAGCGCAACTCCAAGCGCAAATGTCAAATTCGCTGCGCTTCGTTTGGACACGACAATTTGCAAAGGTAGTTGCGCTTGAGATGGAGCAAACTGTGTTTTCTCATTTTTTTGCACTTTTATCGCTTAATTCACCAAATAAGCACACGAAAATGATTAAAATACGATATCCTTGCTATAAACATCTATATATGTAGACAAACTTACTCAAACCGTTTGTTTACAAAAATTTGCGCTTGATTTGCGCTTGAGTTTCGCCTTCCAAACCCAAAAACGATTTTGACGCAACGTGAAGCAACTGGCAACACTGACAGCAGTTGCGCTTGACGAGTTGCGCTTCGTGTAGACCAGCTTTTAAGTTTGGATAGACCTATCGATTTTCGAAGGCAAACACAAAATATGGAGCAAAAACTGTAAAAAGTAAAAAAAAAGCAATCAAAAGTAATGTATTCAGTTAGTATTTTCAAATAACATGTTTGTCATATTTCAATATGTCATAAATTGTAGTAGTTCTGTTTCACTGTAAATTGAATGCATAACTACATAGCTAATACGTTGTGCCACAATTTTGGTAGGAAATTCTAATTTTGTGTATGTTTCTGGACCGATGTCCCTGCACGATGGTATTCCAGAAATGATTATCCATGCACTTTGTTCTTCTTCATTCGCGGCACAATAACCTCATGTGGGTGTCTAGGCATGCCATTGCTAATTTCTAATTGACTTAATTTATCCTCAGCCTTGATAGTCAGTCCTGCGTACGGGAGGACGGTACGGTTGAGATTCTATCCCACCACCTGCGGTGCGTAAGATCTTGCGCATAAGATCATACGACCACCTCTCATAGTGTTTTAGGTGTATTAAAATATTTTGTATTGGCGGATATTATGGTGGATTTTATTTTATGATGGTGATGAGGAAGAGGTAGAGTCGCAAATGGATTATATAACTACAATAGTTTGCGCACTACTGGTATAAATGAAAAAAAAAATGCCTTCTAGGTGTTAACTGACACCAAATTTGCACGTTAGAACCAACAAGATGTATGTTAAAAGTTTTCATATTAAAAAAATAAAAATCCCTGGTAGCGACCCAAATAGATCTCCCCCATACCAAAATTGATACATCACTGGAAACCGAATTTGATCAGTCGCTTGACAGTCAAGCAGTTCAAATTGAAATTTAATGCGTTTTTTATGTTAGATCAAAGCTAATCGGTATTGGAATAATAACATAGGATAATTATTAATTGCTGCTGAATGGATGGTAAATATTTTCATCCCATTTGCCGAACTTTGCTTCCAGGCTTGTTATAATTGAACTTGGTTTCCAGTCATGTATCAAGTGTGAGGGGGGGGGGGGGGGGGGATCTATTTGGGTCGCTACCGTGTAATTGAAGCTCAAAGTTACAAAAGTGTTTATGCACATGTAAGTTGATCGTTAGTGTTAAAAATAATTATCTACCAGCAAAGGTTTATGTGTTTATGTTTATGTTTATGTGTTTTTCTCACGATGTAGACACTGCGATGAAACATAATCTAATAATTTCTACTACCACAATTGAATTCAATACAAAATTGAAGAGGCCCATTGTAATTTAAAAAAAAAACTTTTTACTTACATGTATTTTGCAAAGCAAGTGAAAAATTATTTTGCACGGTTAATCGGGCGTTGGGTAGTCGATGCTTGACTGTAGGTAAAATGGACCCTGTTTGAGACAACAAATACCCCGCGAAAATACAGGATTTCCATGAATTTTATTGTCGAGAGCAAATTGGAGTATGCATTCAAACACTAAAATCCATTTATAGTGATTTTCCATCTGTTTCTGCATCGTGAACAAAGCGTGCAACGAGATTGTCAGGCATATATTATGTTTCTGCTTGCCTACAACAGGGTTAGTACCAATTTTGACAGCTAATGGACGCAA
>KZ071679.1:76834-120082 GCA_002091845.1 Anopheles cracens | reverse complement strand
GAATCGCGGACGGACACCCCAAACACTTCCCGGACGGAAAACTGACTAGGAGTTTTAAGATAATTTATTTATTTATTTAAATTATTTATTTATTTAATTTATTCGTACGATGTGTACAACCGGACCAACTAGACTTGCTACCACTACGAAACAACTGCTACTGCTACCACTGCAAACTTTTGCGTTGCGAGTAGGTAATCAGACAGTGTTAGCGCCGCATCGACATCGCTCAAACTAGAACAGTACGAAAGGACAATAAAGAAAGAACAAATGACGAGATTGTAAAAAATCATAACTTCTCCAGTAAGTGTGTATGGTGTGTGTGTGTGTTTGTATTACCTTCTGTTTAACTGTCTGAATATATCACACGCAGGTACGTCGGATTGGTAAGAGAGCATAATTGTCCTTACCTTCGTGTCGCTACGCGTCGTCTTCCGTATCGGAATCGGGAGCGTAAATTTGGCTGGTGCCGGGCTGGAACGCCGGATTGAACGTGGGCTCAAAACACCGCCGGAAGATGTGTTGTAGTTTGGCCTGCTTGCGCTTACGCTCTTCGATCACGTTCGGTGACTCGGGCACGCTTTCCACCGTACCCGCTCCATTCGGTCGTTTCACGGTCGGAGTGCTTGCGCCCTCCGGGGGACGCTTGCGTGACAACACCGAATTGCTGGCGGGTGCGGGAGAAAGGTTCGTGACTCCGTGGAATGCATCGTCCGACAGGGTTGGTATAGGATCAAGTCGATTGACGTTAGCCGGTGGACAGGCTAACCCGTCAAGGAAGGGAAGATGCTCCGTATTTTTCTCACCAAACATGGCCTCGGAAGATGCGGCGTTCATGCAGGGCGCAACTGCACTCGATCGCTGCTGGACCGAATTCGCATCTGCCGGACGGTGCGAACGTTCGCTGCGTGCCACGTTACCATCGGTTTCGTTTTGTGCAGCCCTCGTCACATCGCGTACAACTTTGCGGGGAGTTTTTCCACCATCGTGGTCTTTGCGCGCGTCCTCATGCAGGGCGCAACTGCACTCGATCGCTGCTGGACCGAATTCGCATCTGCCGGACGGTGCGAACGTTCGCTGCGTGCCACGTTACCATCGGTTTCGTTTTGTGCAGCCCTCGTCACATCGCGTACAACTTTGCGGGGAGTTTTTCCACCATCGTGGTCTTTGCGCGCGTCGGCATTCGTTTGCGATATTTCGGTATTCCGCGAAATGTCTTCGGTGAGGTATGTGTTGATTGGTTCGCTGTCCAGCGCAACGGATTGATTGGATGCATTTCGTTCGGTCTGCTGCCGACGGCGTGTCTGGCGGCAGTTAAACTGCATCGAGGGATTCATCGTGCCCATTATGAACTTTGCGTGCATCACCTCCCCTTTACTCATTTGCAGCATCAGCGGTGAGCCGGGCGCGGAAAAATTCATCTGCACGTTTAGTTTGTTCAGCGTGGCGAACATTGTGATCGCTTTGAACTCTTTGTAGCAGCAGACAAGATGTGTCTTGCTGGAGAGCTGATACAGCTGGAAGGCTGATGAATTAATTGAGAGCGACGATCTCAACGTTGAACGATCGGTCTGAGCGTTGTCTACGTAGTTGGAAACGATCGTCTTATCGTCGTTCAAATCGAACGATATCTCATCCACCGAGTGGTACAAATGCACCAAGATGTTTGAGAAAACTTTACGCGTCGTCTTCCGTATCGGAATCGGGAGCGTAAATTTGGCTGGTGCCGGGCTGGAACGCCGGATTGAACGTGGGCTCAAAACACCGCCGGAAGATGTGTTGTAGTTTGGCCTGCTTGCGCTTACGCTCTTCGATCACGTTCGGTGACTCGGGCACGCTTTCCACCGTACCCGCTCCATTCGGTCGTTTCACGGTCGGAGTGCTTGCGCCCTCCGGGGGACGCTTGCGTGACAACACCGAATTGCTGGCGGGTGCGGGAGAAAGGTTCGTGACTCCGTGGAATGCATCGTCCGACAGGGTTGGTATAGGATCAAGTCGATTGACGTTAGCCGGTGGACAGGCTAACCCGTCTAGGAAGGGAAGATGCTCCGTATTTTTCTCACCAAACATGGCCTCGGAAGATGCGGCGTTCATGCAGGGCGCAACTGCACTCGATCGCTGCTGGACCGAATTCGCATCTGCCGGACGGTGCGAACGTTCGCTGCGTGCCACGTTACCATCGGTTTCGTTTTGTGCAGCCCTCGTCACATCGCGTACAACTTTGCGGGGAGTTTTTCCACCATCGTGGTCTTTGCGCGCGTCGGCATTCGTTTGCGATATTTCGGTATTCCGCGAAATGTCTTCGGTGAGGTATGTGTTGATTGGTTCGCTGTCCAGCGCAACGGATTGATTGGATGCATTTCGTTCGGTCTGCTGCCGACGGCGTGTCTGGCGGCAGTTAAACTGCATCGAGGGATTCATCGTGCCCATTATGAACTTTGCGTGCATCACCTCCCCTTTACTCATTTGCAGCATCAGCGGTGAGCCGGGCGCGGAAAAATTCATCTGCACGTTTAGTTTGTTCAGCGTGGCGAACATTGTGATCGCTTTGAACTCTTTGTAGCAGCAGACAAGATGTGTCTTGCTGGAGAGCTGATACAGCTGGAAGGCTGATGAATTAATTGAGAGCGACGATCTCAACGTTGAACGATCGGTCTGAGCGTTGTCTACGTAGTTGGAAACGATCGTCTTATCGTCGTTCAAATCGAACGATATCTCATCCACCGAGTGGTACAAATGCACCAAGATGTTTGAGAAAACTTTGTGGCTTCCTACGATCTCGCTGGGAAACGTGTGCGACATATTGAGCGTGTTGATGTGTTCGCTCTCCAACAGGACTATTTTGGACGATCGCTTTCTTGGCTTCCGACGGAGCCAGCTACATTACGGGTGTGACGCTGAACGTGGACGGAGGAAGGCATGCGATGTGTCCGCGATAAGTTTCCATTGGTTTCGGATGTTCCGATACGGGTGCATTTCATTCCGAATCGCATGCATTTTATTCGAACGATTTATATTCGAAATAAAACAAATTTTAGACGATCGCTTTCTTGGCTTCCGACGGAGCCAGCTACATTACGGGTGTGACGCTGAACGTGGACGGAGGAAGGCATGCGATGTGTCCGCGATAAGTTTCCATTGGTTTCGGATGTTCCGATACGGGTGCATTTCATTCCGAATCGCATGCATTTTATTCGAACGATTTATATTCGAAATAAAACAAATTTTATCACTGTTACACGTATGAGAATGATTCTTTTTGTTACAAAAAAAAACACATAGTTCGATGGCAAAGTTCCACTAACGGGGACACATTGCATGGCGACCACCGTCGACCGGCAAGCTGGCACCGGTAATGAACGAAGAGGAGTCACTCGCCAAAAAGACGATCGCGTCGGCCACCTCCGACGCCTGTCCCGGACGGCCCATGGCGTGGGTGTTTTTCGAGTGCTCCAAGAACTTGGCGTACGTCTGCTCGTCCATGCCACCGCGCTTGTGCAGGTTGGTGACCGTCACACCCGGATTGACGCAGTTCACGCGAACGCCCTTCGCGGCCAGTTCGAGCGCGACGCAGCGCGTAAACTGATCGACGGCCATCTTCGAGATGTTGTACGCCAGCACACCCGGGAAGGACCGGATGCCGTTCACACTGGATACGTTCACCACGTTACCCTGGACGATCGCTTTCTTGGCTTCCGACGGAGCCAGCTACATTACGGGTGTGACGCTGAACGTGGACGGAGGAAGGCATGCGATGTGTCCGCGATAAGTTTCCATTGGTTTCGGATGTTCCGATACGGGTGCATTTCATTCCGAATCGCATGCATTTTATTCGAACGATTTATATTCGAAATAAAACAAATTTTAGACGATCGCTTTCTTGGCTTCCGACGGAGCCAGCTACATTACGGGTGTGACGCTGAACGTGGACGGAGGAAGGCATGCGATGTGTCCGCGATAAGTTTCCATTGGTTTCGGATGTTCCGATACGGGTGCATTTCATTCCGAATCGCATGCATTTTATTCGAACGATTTATATTCGAAATAAAACAAATTTTAGACGATCGCTTTCTTGGCTTCCGACGGAGCCAGCTACATTACGGGTGTGACGCTGAACGTGGACGGAGGAAGGCATGCGATGTGTCCGCGATAAGTTTCCATTGGTTTCGGATGTTCCGATACGGGTGCATTTCATTCCGAATCGCATGCATTTTATTCGAACGATTTATATTCGAAATAAAACAAATTTTAGACGATCGCTTTCTTGGCTTCCGACGGAGCCAGCTACATTACGGGTGTGACGCTGAACGTGGACGGAGGAAGGCATGCGATGTGTCCGCGATAAGTTTCCATTGGTTTCGGATGTTCCGATACGGGTGCATTTCATTCCGAATCGCATGCATTTTATTCGAACGATTTATATTCGAAATAAAACAAATTTTAGACGATCGCTTTCTTGGCTTCCGACGGAGCCAGCTACATTACGGGTGTGACGCTGAACGTGGACGGAGGAAGGCATGCGATGTGTCCGCGATAAGTTTCCATTGGTTTCGGATGTTCCGATACGGGTGCATTTCATTCCGAATCGCATGCATTTTATTCGAACGATTTATATTCGAAATAAAACAAATTTTAGACGATCGCTTTCTTGGCTTCCGACGGAGCCAGCTACATTACGGGTGTGACGCTGAACGTGGACGGAGGAAGGCATGCGATGTGTCCGCGATAAGTTTCCATTGGTTTCGGATGTTCCGATACGGGTGCATTTCATTCCGAATCGCATGCATTTTATTCGAACGATTTATATTCGAAATAAAACAAATTTTAGACGATCGCTTTCTTGGCTTCCGACGGAGCCAGCTACATTACGGGTGTGACGCTGAACGTGGACGGAGGAAGGCATGCGATGTGTCCGCGATAAGTTTCCATTGGTTTCGGATGTTCCGATACGGGTGCATTTCATTCCGAATCGCATGCATTTTATTCGAACGATTTATATTCGAAATAAAACAAATTTTAGACGATCGCTTTCTTGGCTTCCGACGGAGCCAGCTACATTACGGGTGTGACGCTGAACGTGGACGGAGGAAGGCATGCGATGTGTCCGCGATAAGTTTCCATTGGTTTCGGATGTTCCGATACGGGTGCATTTCATTCCGAATCGCATGCATTTTATTCGAACGATTTATATTCGAAATAAAACAAATTTTAGACGATCGCTTTCTTGGCTTCCGACGGAGCCAGCTACATTACGGGTGTGACGCTGAACGTGGACGGAGGAAGGCATGCGATGTGTCCGCGATAAGTTTCCATTGGTTTCGGATGTTCCGATACGGGTGCATTTCATTCCGAATCGCATGCATTTTATTCGAACGATTTATATTCGAAATAAAACAAATTTTAGACGATCGCTTTCTTGGCTTCCGACGGAGCCAGCTACATTACGGGTGTGACGCTGAACGTGGACGGAGGAAGGCATGCGATGTGTCCGCGATAAGTTTCCATTGGTTTCGGATGTTCCGATACGGGTGCATTTCATTCCGAATCGCATGCATTTTATTCGAACGATTTATATTCGAAATAAAACAAATTTTAGACGATCGCTTTCTTGGCTTCCGACGGAGCCAGCTACATTACGGGTGTGACGCTGAACGTGGACGGAGGAAGGCATGCGATGTGTCCGCGATAAGTTTCCATTGGTTTCGGATGTTCCGATACGGGTGCATTTCATTCCGAATCGCATGCATTTTATTCGAACGATTTATATTCGAAATAAAACAAATTTTAGACGATCGCTTTCTTGGCTTCCGACGGAGCCAGCTACATTACGGGTGTGACGCTGAACGTGGACGGAGGAAGGCATGCGATGTGTCCGCGATAAGTTTCCATTGGTTTCGGATGTTCCGATACGGGTGCATTTCATTCCGAATCGCATGCATTTTATTCGAACGATTTATATTCGAAATAAAACAAATTTTAGACGATCGCTTTCTTGGCTTCCGACGGAGCCAGCTACATTACGGGTGTGACGCTGAACGTGGACGGAGGAAGGCATGCGATGTGTCCGCGATAAGTTTCCATTGGTTTCGGATGTTCCGATACGGGTGCATTTCATTCCGAATCGCATGCATTTTATTCGAACGATTTATATTCGAAATAAAACAAATTTTAGACGATCGCTTTCTTGGCTTCCGACGGAGCCAGCTACATTACGGGTGTGACGCTGAACGTGGACGGAGGAAGGCATGCGATGTGTCCGCGATAAGTTTCCATTGGTTTCGGATGTTCCGATACGGGTGCATTTCATTCCGAATCGCATGCATTTTATTCGAACGATTTATATTCGAAATAAAACAAATTTTAGACGATCGCTTTCTTGGCTTCCGACGGAGCCAGCTACATTACGGGTGTGACGCTGAACGTGGACGGAGGAAGGCATGCGATGTGTCCGCGATAAGTTTCCATTGGTTTCGGATGTTCCGATACGGGTGCATTTCATTCCGAATCGCATGCATTTTATTCGAACGATTTATATTCGAAATAAAACAAATTTTAGACGATCGCTTTCTTGGCTTCCGACGGAGCCAGCTACATTACGGGTGTGACGCTGAACGTGGACGGAGGAAGGCATGCGATGTGTCCGCGATAAGTTTCCATTGGTTTCGGATGTTCCGATACGGGTGCATTTCATTCCGAATCGCATGCATTTTATTCGAACGATTTATATTCGAAATAAAACAAATTTTAGACGATCGCTTTCTTGGCTTCCGACGGAGCCAGCTACATTACGGGTGTGACGCTGAACGTGGACGGAGGAAGGCATGCGATGTGTCCGCGATAAGTTTCCATTGGTTTCGGATGTTCCGATACGGGTGCATTTCATTCCGAATCGCATGCATTTTATTCGAACGATTTATATTCGAAATAAAACAAATTTTAGACGATCGCTTTCTTGGCTTCCGACGGAGCCAGCTACATTACGGGTGTGACGCTGAACGTGGACGGAGGAAGGCATGCGATGTGTCCGCGATAAGTTTCCATTGGTTTCGGATGTTCCGATACGGGTGCATTTCATTCCGAATCGCATGCATTTTATTCGAACGATTTATATTCGAAATAAAACAAATTTTAGACGATCGCTTTCTTGGCTTCCGACGGAGCCTACGGCCATTTATTTCGCCAAGTTTGGCGCATCACTTGCCCTTACCGGCCGCAACGAGGCTAACCTGAAGAAGGTCGGAGAGACGTGCGAGAACGAATCGAAGAACAAGACGCTGCTCATCGTGGCCGATGTGACGAAGGAGGAAGACAACAAGCGCGTGCTGGATGAGATCGTTGCCAAGTACGGGAAGCTGGACGTGCTGGTCAACAATGCCGGCATCTTGGGCAATGGCTCGATCGAAAATACGAGCTTGCAGCAGTACGACGAGATGATGAACACGAACGTGCGCGGTGTCCGCTGCTCATCGTGGCCGATGTGACGAAGGAGGAAGACAACAAGCGCGTGCTGGATGAGATCGTTGCCAAGTACGGGAAGCTGGACGTGCTGGTCAACAATGCCGGCATCTTGGGCAATGGCTCGATCGAAAATACGAGCTTGCAGCAGTACGACGAGATGATGAACACGAACGTGCGCGGTGTGTACCACCTGACCATGCTGGCCGTGCCGTTGCTGATTCAGACGAAGGGCAACATCGTGAATCTGTCGAGCGTGGCCGGAAATCGATCGTTCCCGGGCATTTTGGCGTACAGCATGTCGAAGGCAGCGATCGATCAGTTTACGCGTTGTACCGCGCTGGAACTTGCCTCGAAGCAGGTGCGCGTGAACGCGGTTAATCCTGGTAAGTTTCGATAGTTACCCGTTTGTTATCAGGAAACCGGAAGCTAATGCTTATCTTGATCCCGCCCCCACCAGGTGTAATCGTGACGGACATTCACAAGCGTGGTGGCATGGATGAGGAATCGTATGCCGCCTTTCTGAAGAAATGTGAGCAAACTCACGCCCTCGGACGTCCGGGCGTGGCGGAAGAGGTTGCTTCGACGATCGCTTTCTTGGCTTCCGACGGAGCCAGCTACATTACGGGTGTGACGCTGAACGTGGACGGAGGAAGGCATGCGATTAAAAACAGTTCGTTGCCAATTTTGGAGAAACAGTTCACGGCACGCGCAAGCACTGCAACGAGATGCGAGTTGTTTAGAACCAAAGGAGCTTTTGGGTGATACGCTATCACATACTTTTCACATTTCCACCCGGTAGAATGAAATTCATCGTAGAATCTTATTTTCACGGGACACGGAAAAAGAAAAAAAACGTTTTCCGCGAGCAAAACAATAACAAACTGTGTTGACAGCCGGCATGCGTCTGGTTTACGAGCCTATGCTGAACTTGCTGGAAGCTGATGAAGAAATCGCGCCGAAACTGGGCGACCGCAAACGCAGTGCTGGTCGAGTTGATCGTCTTTAGATCCAGTCCATCTGGGGTGGCCTCAAAAAACAGTTCGTTGCCAATTTTGGAGAAACAGTTCACGGCACGCGCAAGCACTGCAACGAGATGCGAGTTGTTTAGAACCGAAGGAGCTTTTGGGTGATACGCTATCACATACTTTTCACATTTCCACCCGGTAGAATGAAATTCATCGTACAATCTTATTTTCACGGGACACGAAAAAAGAAAAAAACGTTTTCCGCGAGCAAAACAATAACAAACTGTGTTGACAGCCGGCATGCGTCTGGTTTACGAGCCTATGCTGAAAACTCGACGGACGACGATATCTGACAGCAAGATAGCAAAAAGAAAAGAAAGCCAATTCCATCATTCTGGCGGCAGTTAAACTGCATCGAGGGATTCATCGTGCCCATTATGAACTTTGCGTGCATCACCTCCCCTTTACTCATTTGCAGCATCAGCGGTGAGCCGGGCGCGGAAAAATTCATCTGCACGTTTAGTTTGTTCAGCGTGGCGAACATTGTGATCGCTTTGAACTCTTTGTAGCAGCAGACAAGATGTGTCTTGCTGGAGAGCTGATACAGCTGGAAGGCTGATGAATTAATTGAGAGCGACGATCTCAACGTTGAACGATCGGTCTGAGCGTTGTCTACGTAGTTGGAAACGATCGTCTTATCGTCGTTCAAATCGAACGATATCTCATCCACCGAGTGGTACAAATGCACCAAGATGTTTGAGAAAACTTTGTGGCTTCCTACGATCTCGCTGGGAAACGTGTGCGACATATTGAGCGTGTTGATGTGTTCGCTCTCCAACAGGACTATTTTGTGCGTTTTCAGCACGTCCGACTTGCACCGGAACTGGAAGATAATTTTAGACTGTGCGGTTTCGAGCCAGACCTTGCAGGTTTGTATCTGGAATCGATAGAAAATCAGTGTGACGAAAGACAGTCAACAATCGCTCAAACTCACCGTAGCGAGACTTTTAAATATCTTTAGAATAGGTTTCACCGATATCTTGAAGCAGTTTTCATCGGGTGTATCGGTGTTCCCTTGCTGGAAGCTGATGAAGAAATCGCGCCGAAACTGGGCGACCGCAAACGCAGTGCTGGTCGAGTTGATCGTCTTTAGATCCAGTCCATCTGGGGTGGCCTCAAAAAACAGTTCGTTGCCAATTTTGGAGAAACAGTTCACGGCACGCGCAAGCACTGCAACGAGATGCGAGTTGTTTAGAACCGAAGGAGCTTTTGGGTGATACGCTATCACATACTTTTCACATTTCCACCCGGTAGAATGAAATTCATCGTACAATCTTATTTTCACGGGACACGAAAAAAGAAAAAAACGTTTTCCGCGAGCAAAACAATAACAAACTGTGTTGACAGCCGGCATGCGTCTGGTTTACGAGCCTATGCTGAAAACTCGACGGACGACGATATCTGACAGCAAGATAGCAAAAAGAAAAGAAAGCCAATTCCATCATCGATTTCCATTCCAAAAAGAGAAAGATAAGAAGCTACCAATTGTGCCTTTTCAGATAAACATTCAATCGTAAGTAAATAGCCAATTATCGGAGAGCAATTAATACCCGTAAGCTTCCCCGCTTGATAGTGCACTCCCGTGGTACGAAGGAAACGATTCTTCCAGTGGCTGCTACGATGGATTTCACCGGCAAAGTGGTTCTCATCACCGGAGCTTCCTCCGGCATCGGTGAGGGTACGGCCATTTATTTCGCCAAGTTTGGCGCATCACTTGCCCTTACCGGCCGCAACGAGGCCAACCTGAAGAAGGTCGGAGAGACGTGCGAGAACGAATCGAAGAACAAGACGCTGCTCATCGTGGCCGATGTGACGAAGGAGGAAGACAACAAGCGCGTGCTGGATGAGATCGTTGCCAAGTACGGGAAGCTGGACGTGCTGGTCAACAATGCCGGCATCTTGGGCAATGGCTCGATCGAAAATACGAGCTTGCAGCAGTAATTTTAGACTGTGCGGTTTCGAGCCAGACCTTGCAGGTTTGTATCTGGAATCGATAGAAAATCAGTGTGACGAAAGACAGTCAACAATCGCTCAAACTCACCGTAGCGAGACTTTTAAATATCTTTAGAATAGGTTTCACCGATATCTTGAAGCAGTTTTCATCGGGTGTATCGGTGTTCCCTTGCTGGAAGCTGATGAAGAAATCGCGCCGAAACTGGGCGACCGCAAACGCAGTGCTGGTCGAGTTGATCGTCTTTAGATCCAGTCCATCTGGGGTGGCCTCAAAAAACAGTTCGTTGCCAATTTTGGAGAAACAGTTCACGGCACGCGCAAGCACTGCAACGAGATGCGAGTTGTTTAGAACCGAAGGAGCTTTTGGGTGATACGCTATCACATACTTTTCACATTTCCACCCGGTAGAATGAAATTCATCGTACAATCTTATTTTCACGGGACACGAAAAAAGAAAAAAACGTTTTCCGCGAGCAAAACAATAACAAACTGTGTTGACAGCCGGCATGCGTCTGGTTTACGAGCCTATGCTGAAAACTCGACGGACGACGATATCTGACAGCAAGATAGCAAAAAGAAAAGAAAGCCAATTCCATCATCGATTTCCATTCCAAAAAGAGAAAGATAAGAAGCTACCAATTGTGCCTTTTCAGATAAACATTCAATCGTAAGTAAATAGCCAATTATCGGATAGCAATTAATACCCGTAAGCTTCCCCGCTTGATAGTGCACTCCCGTGGTACGAAGGAAACGATTCTTCCAGTGGCTGCTACGGCCATTTATTTCGCCAAGTTTGGCGCATCACTTGCCCTTACCGGCCGCAACGAGGCTAACCTGAAGAAGGTCGGAGAGACGTGCGAGAACGAATCGAAGAACAAGCCGCTGCTCATCGTGGCCGATGTGACGAAGGAGGAAGACAACAAGCGCGTGCTGGATGAGATCGTTGCCAAGTACGGGAAGCGTTCCACTAACGGGGACACATTGCATGGCGACCACCGTCGACCGGCAAGCTGGCACCGGTAATGAACGAAGAGGAGTCACTCGCCAAAAAGACGATCGCGTCGGCCACCTCCGACGCCTGTCCCGGACGGCCCATGGCGTGGGTGTTTTTCGAGTGCTCCAAGAACTTGGCGTACGTCTGCTCGTCCATGCCACCGCGCTTGTGCAGGTTGGTGACCGTCACACCTGGATTGACGCAGTTCACGCGAACGCCCTTCGCGGCCAGTTCGAGCGCGACGCAGCGCGTAAACTGATCGACGGCCATCTTCGAGATGTTGTACGCCAGCACACCCGGGAAGGACCGGATGCCGTTCACACTGGACACGTTCACCACGTTACCCTGCGATTTCAGCAGATGCGGCACGGCCAGCATCGTCAGGTGATACACCGACCGGATGTTGGTGTTCATCACCCGGTCAAACTGCTCCAGGCTGGTCGTTTCGATCGTGCCGGTTTCGATGATGCCCGCATTGTTCACCAGCACGTCCAACTTGCCGTACTTCTCGATCGTCGCCTTCAGCACACGCTCCGTGTCGGCCTCCTTCGTAATGTCGCCGGCCACAACGAACGGGGCGCCGGCCGTTCCGGTGCACTGCTTGGCGACCTCGTTCAAGTTGTCCACCTTCCGCCCGGTCAGTGCCAGGCAAGCGCCGAGCTGGGAGAACTTCAAGGCAGCCGCGGCCCCGATTCCGGAGCTGGCACCGGTGATGAGAACCACTTTACCGGCCAGATTCATGATGCGCGACACCCGCTTATTTTGGTTGTTATGTAATATAAACGGACACTGTTGTTCAATTGGTGCGCCAACCGCGGTGCGTAGTTGCGACTTGCGTTGCCACTTAGTAACGGGATGAAACTCGCGGAGCGCGCAAACAGCTGATTGCGATAAGCTGCGCTGAAGGTGACTGCACACGGAACAGGAGGTAAATTTAAATTTGATCAGCGCGTTAGCATTATTGTCATAGCAGGCTGTGACGTAAATTGGTGTTTATTAGAAGATTGTAAATAAAAGCACATTTAATCAAAAGTATGCAAAATAAACGATTTTTTATGTTATTGAATGTCACACCTTGACCTATGCAAATTATTCTAAGTTACAATTTTACTACGCTGCGATAATTATGGTGCTATTTCCATCCAATGTTTGCCTTTAGCCATTTTCCCTGGCACGGGCAATTCCACTCCCGTTCTGGAGAATTTGTTCTCCAGACAAGGCATTCTCAAAAATTCCACCGCGCGGTCCATCACGCAGAACACAAAGTGTCGTAAATTTAAAAGATTCGCGAAACTGAATAATTAGTACGAAAAGTGTCATTTGCCATCGTGGTCGAAAAGCCACCAGAAAAATCGTTGCTCATTACTCACGCCGGTTTCTTCTCTCGGCTTTCCGCTCTGAAGATTGGCTACTGCGGTTTTACTGCGTTTTGATGACCGTTTTGGTCATTAAATGGTCTTCTGCTGGCAATGAAAAACGGTCTTCGCATGCAGGCGTGTATGATGCATTGCTTGAAACGTCCGCCCAAGGAGAGCGTGATCTTTGACTTTTTTTTGTAGACGAATTCAGCGCTTGTTTGCTGTCATTACAACGATCCAAAGCGAAATCCGATTTCCCCGAGCTTACTAAACTACACCCACCAATTTGTTTCAGATGTTGTTTTTCCCCAAATCATCCGCATCTTTGTGCGCTCATCAGGCAACAGAAATAAACTTAGAATCAACAGAACAACGTGATAAGCCGACAGTCTAATACACTTTGGCTCGGGATTGTGTGTTGATGTTTCATCTCACGTTGGTGCAGCACACGCGTCGCTCGGTACCGGTACCATCTCCTCGCTCGGTGGTCCAAAATCAGCCACAAACGAAAGCAGTCTTCGGATTGTGCCAAAAAAAAAACTTTTCACTCCCGCACAACCCACCCAGACGGGGTGAAGGCGAAGAGGGTGAAGAAAAGAAAATATAAAAAAAGCTTCCACTCGCTATCCCAAAGGATTTTCGGCAACGTGGCCCATCGGTTTCTGGGCTGCATTCGGCCACTCTTGCCAGTCACTCGTATCGAGCCATGATTTGCACGAATTCTCGCAAAGTTTCTCCCGTTTTACGCGAAACCTGTGCCCGGGCCGGGTTCCATTGCCGAAGTCCGAAACACTGTTAGAGGAAAGTTTTTATTATGTTTCGTTGGGTGAGTTTTTTTTTGCTTCTTCCGTTGCCTTCACTTCACCACCCATCGGGTGTTGAGCGCATCGGATTAGAGCTTGTTAAAAAGGGCTTCGATAGAGATTGTAGGCTAATATTTAAAGTAAATAAAACAGATTGTTTGACCTTGTTGTTTTCCATTACAAATTGGGTGAAAAGGTACCGGCACAAATGGTTTGTTTTCGTTTGCTTTTAGCGGTACCAATCAACACGTGTTCTCGTGCGAACGTGCCCAATCATTGAATGGAAATGGCCGCAACAAGGAGGACGGTGGACGCAATAACATTTGAAAGTTTGGCAATTTCCCGTGTCCGAAATAACATAATTAATCGATGTGAGTGCTGCAAAATTTCGCCACTTTGGGCGAACGAAAAAAAAACGATTTGTTAAAAGGAGTAAAACTTGTTGCCCAGCGTTTTTTTTTGTATACATTTAACCAGCAAAAAAGGTTCAACAAGGAACATGGGAGGAAGCAGCACTCGCAAGGGATTCGGAAGCGGAGCGCAAAACTTTACTGATAAAAAATATTGATTATGACCTGTGCACTGGGCAAAGTTTCGCCATAAATATAGGACCCAATTACCGTCATCGTTGCTTTCGTCGTGAGAGCTTTCTACGGGGGAGGGAAATGTACTACGCGGAGACCGTCGAGAGACGGGCTTTTTTTCGCTACCCTCGTTCTGTTTGTGCCGCTTGGGACTTTGGCGATTCGCTGAAATGCTTTAGACATTGCTGTAGTCCGCCGCGATCCTAAAAGGGAGATTAATTTGTTGCCGAAAAGCGGCAAACACAACTGAGGGGGGGAAGTATTTATGGTGTCTGCGGAAAACTGTCTTCATTCGCGAAAGTCTGGATAATCAATCATACAGATTTAACGTGCGCACCTATTTGACCGATTATTAGTGGAAGAGGACGATTCGAACTGAATTCCAATGAAATAGTGCCCCATCTGCTGAGCTGAGGCAAATTCTTATGAATTTGAAATTGAATTCGACGTAAATTTGAAAGTTTTCAATAAGAAGGTTACTTTGATCGTTTTTGGAATAGGGCACACTGATGATTTATCTCCGCACATCCGGGGCATGTGGTGAGTCACATTTTAAAAGGAATATTAAATTTTAACTCTCCCCTGGTCCGTACTACGCCCTTGTGATAACCCCCAAAAATAAAATCCCAACCCAATTCCCAAACTCGAACCAAATATGCTAAGGTTATCACAGATTTGACAGGTTCCGGAAACGACGGTCGCCGCCGTGGGATAAAAATGGGCAAAGCCCATTCTCATCCGGTTCATCCTATCCGATTGCCGATAGAGATTAAACTACCGCAAATTCCCACACGTGTGGCGGCGCTGTCCAGGCGCAGCTAATATGCTAACAGAATTAGAATTAACGCCATATTTCCAAAACCACGGATCTGTCGTTCCGGCCACCGGAGTCCTACCCCCGTACCCGCGTCCGACGGACGGAAGGGAAATGAGGCGGCGCGGAGCGGGCCGATAACCTTATTTTCGCTGCCTAATCCGGAAGGGATAGAACACGGGTGATATAATTCACGCATCATCAATTTTGTCCATGTTCTGTGCAAATTATTCTGGCACCGGCGAGCCGCCACCGTGCGTAGGCCGGGATTTAATGCAGGCCGAAAAATGAGGCGTCCAGGTCCGGCAACGCCTGATCGGTGGGAAGGATGCGGAGGTGGCAACGAGCGCGGGCTTTATCCGAAAGCGTGGGAATTCACGCAAAATGGGCCATTTGGTAGCGCCGAACGCCGAGTCGGCAAGGATAGCGCAACGGGGTCGGTGACGAGGCCGCCCGTATACCGTGTGCCGTCGCGTGCGACGTCTAGCTTATGTCGGAAATTTATTCACACACCACGCTGTTGCCGAGACGTCGAGTCCCATTGGAGAAGAACATGGGACGGAACCGGAGCGGTTTTTGGCCAATATTTGCAAATCATCAGCAGTGAACCCTCGACTCGGTCCGACCGGGGGGTTAGCTTTTCGACAAGGTTTTCCGCAAAGATAAATCATTTTCTCAATATGACAGCCCGCGCCACAAGTAGCTCGCAGTGCGTTGACTTAGCGTTTGGATATTCGGAGAAAATTAATACAAATTGGTACACAAACCGGGGGGCTGCCAGGGATGCGCCGTTCCGGTTTGCGGCCCAGCGCAAAATTGGATAGCATCCCGGCGACGGTTTACCCTCGGAGCGGTCGCGGAGGTCGGCCCCGGTCGGTGTGTAATTTATCTATTTTGATTTCTCCTTCAGCTTCAACTTCCTCGCCGGGTGGCATAGTGTATCCATGGTAACACGGTGAGCCCTTAGTGCAGTGCACTGCAGGGTTGCCATCTGAGCCGCTTTTAAAACCCCCACACAACCAAGCGTTTGGAAAAACTAAAAAAAAAGGTATCAACCGCTTCCCTCATCGCGAAGCTGCTGCTCCGGCGAGCTTGGGCTCGTTCATCACGGAAGCTTGCGCGCCGCATTGTGGCAGAGAGCCATAAATTAGCCGATGCGTTTGGAATGAAAATTTAATCACCGTGGAGTGTGGAAACATTTTCCGATCCGTTTTCCACACCGTCGGCAAAAAATGAGGAGGCGGCCCGTTGAGATGGGATCGACGAAGAAACGGGGTGTTTCTTCCATCCTCTTCACAGCCTCCTTCGCGCTCGTAGTCACCTGCTGCTGGTGTGATTCATGCGCTCCATTTAAAGCGGCAGGAACATCATGCAAAATTAAGCAGGCGGCGAAAAAAAACGACTTTGTTTTATGGGAGGGACGGGATAAATTTTGATATCGATTGCACATTTCTGCGTTGTCTCGAACGAACTAAAATTCAGGCTGAAATGTGGGCCATAGCTGCTAACCCTTTGCTTCAATGTATTACTTCCATGTTTTGTGGTAAAGATTTTTTTTATCAGCTAGAATATATGCGATGTTCATCAAATAATGTTTTTTACATTTAAACTAAATTTTAATTTAATAATTTCAGTTGGATATGGACAGCAATCGAAGCATGGGCAAGTTATAATCCATGTTTGTATTAACGCCCAAAATTATGCTATATTCCCGAAAGCACTAGCACCATGCTCGTTGCCTAAATCCAGGCGTTAGAACATTACTTTTAACTAAATAAACAAATCAAAGCGTCTGATTAATAGATGTAGAGTGTAATGAAAGCAATCCGTTAACTTTACACACCATAATTTGGCGAGCAAATTACTGTAGAACACAGGCCAAAGGGTTGCATCCGATTTGATGGCCGATAAATCATCTCGAATTAATGTAACTCATCGCTGGTGAAGGATGAACGCTGTCAGGCGTTGGCGTGTGGGGCTGCTAAACGACGCGTTCTTCTCGATGTGGAAGAGCTCGGGAAAACGAAATGATACGCTTGGTGAGCATTTTTTTTCACCAGACACAACATCAACGCCGAAAGCAAAACGCCACCAACGGAAGGTACCCGGGCCGCGCGCTGACGGTGTGGCGTTGGCGAGAAAAATCAAGATCGATGAAGATGAAGTGGTTCCGAAGGACAAACCCATTAATCCTGCACCAGAAATGAATCCGTTGCGTGATAACACTTTTTATCGTGTCTCGCACGAGATTGCCATTCGGGGCGAGAGATGCTGTGGGAGGTAGTTTTTTTTTTGTTGCCTCCCTCCCCATTGTCGGATTGTTCTAGATGATTCAAAAACGCTCCAACGGCAACGACCATCCACGGCAGCCTTGCAGCGCGCGCAGCGAGAGGCTTGAAACAAAGGCACTGACTTACGCAGTCGGTGGGCAGCACAAAAACCGGACATCGCCGGGCCGCTGAATGTTGTTGAAGGGCGATGAAGTGAGCAAGACAAGTGAGCAGGAGGGCAGGAGGAGTTGGGGACGAAAGCTCCGAAGAGTGAAAAACTGCGAAACCGTCAAACGAAAACTCATTATTCATTCTTTGCGTCGAACGGCGTTATCCATCGACATAAAGTGAACAAATGAACGGGAAAAAGGGTCAGCCCGGCTTAAAGCTCGTACGACGCGGTTGCTACATGTGGCTCGGAGGGGGAGTTTCTCGGAGTTTTTTTCCCCCCCCTTGCTGGGATCTCCCACCGCGGAGGCTTTTCATCCGAATGAGATGCTAAGCTTAAATGTCCTCCGGTTTGCTTCGTTCCCAGCCGCTCACAAGGACGGCATAATGAAACGTGACGCTGACAGCGGCACAATGAAATTACAGAACAGAATACGGCACATCCCGTGCATCCGTCGGACGGAGCGAACGGTCGGTGGCAGCCGAGTGCTCGAACGGGACCGAAGGCGTCTCGTTGCCTTGCCAGCCACGGGGGCCACGGTTCGGCACGGTTTGGGTGGGAATGAAATAAACCGAGCAACTGCAAATGGCAACCTTTCCGTTGCAGGTCGTGAGCATGCTTAATAGCTCGTAGCGAACCATGTTCACAAGTCGATACGGTCCCAGGCGACGGCGTCGATATGCGCTTCTGTCCAGCGTTCTCTAACACATCATCTGCTGGCTCCTGCTCTGCTGGGACTGGGAAAAGGTTCAAGTATCGGAAGATGTACGATTTTTTTTAGCTTCTTCTATTCGCACTCGAAACAATTTGAGCTATCCGTGCGTTCTGCCCTCTTGCTTTAGCTTGCGTGATCAGATTATGTGCTTAGCGTTTAGAAAACGATGATGGTTTGCAAGCTGCGGACACATCTCATCTTTTCGGACGTTTGCACCAAGTATTGCGGTATAGTGGCGTAAAACGAGAAACGTTCTTAAGCGACGGTTGAATGAGCACGGTGAAATGGAATCACCAGATTATGTTTAAAAATACCAACGCCAGTAAGGTTTTTCTTTTAGGTTTACCTTGAGTTAATAATTCAAGGTCTAGGTGTCCGTTTGAAGAGGAAAAACTGCTGACGCTTAAATATATGTATGCCAGCATCATCAGCGCACGAGTGATACAGACCATTGCATACATTTAGGCGTTAAACCATATTTAAACACTTTAGAACGTCTGCATGTTACCTACCATCACAAGTGTAACACCAACAGGTATGTATTTGTTTCCCTTGCGTCTTGACAATTAATTCCAGTCTTATCTCCCTCTCCATTCCAGATAATCGTGCATTAAAAACACGACCGATCCTTCAGCAGAACAACCAACATCCCACCGGGGCGGGATTAACCCACAATCAAAGATTAATTCATACGCAGTGTATTAACGTGCGCGATACACCTGCCTCCATTTGGCTCACGTACACGCAAAGCGCAAAGAGGCGAGATAAATTACCTTTACTCAATCACGTCCTCCCGTGAGTGTTGTTGGCCTGTGTGGCGCACCCGCCACCACCCGCCCGGAACAGTGTTTAATCCTTTCCACCGTGCGAGTCGCGCTCCTTGGCCAACAGAAGGCCCGCGGCGTGGGCGAAAACGTGTGATCCCATCCGTGAAATACCATAAATTATGCCTAACTGGCACTTTTCATTCCGCCTTTTTTTTTCTCTCTCTCCCCCCAATGGCTCCCACCCACGGCGGTAAGTGTATTTAATCGAGTAAACCACCCGAGTGGGCGGGATGGTTCGGTGGTTGCTTTCCCTCGCCCATCCCTCGTTGGGATACACGTGAAAAGAGGGCGTCTAACACATGAATTCAATTTTGAGGGTTTTTTCACCCGCCCCGCGCCTCGACCACACCGACCCAAACAAACAAACGCTGCACGTGGACCAGCGGGAGGAAACCTTCAAACGGTCGGGGCTGGCTCGAACCGTGGTTCAAGAGGGCACCGCGAGTACTCGGAAAATGGAACATGCTTTTCAAAAAATGTTTCCAAACCCCCACCGGGTACCCGGGAGGTGGTTTGCGTTCTAGTTTGTGTGTGTGTGTGAGTATGAATTTGTTATTTTTCACATAATCAGTGAAAAAAGGACGGGTACATTTTTGAATAGTAGCTCCTCTTCGAGCACGAGACTCTCGAAGTAAATCGTCCCGAAGTTTGCACTAGCAAACGACAACAAAATTGAAAAAAAACACACACACACACACACAAATTCCGTCCTCATTTGCATGGCACGGAGGCAGGATTCAAGTGTATTTCCGTTCCAACATTTTCATGTCAAATATAATTGCAAAGTTTTCAGTAAATAAAATTTATGAATAAGTTCGCGCCCCCTCCCCGATTCCGAGCAGTGGCCTGGAGCAGCGAGTGGGGGCGAGTTCAACTTCACCAATATGCTCAACTTTTGTCCGCCGCCGACGGAATGCTCGAGCATTAGGCGGTTTTCGGAATGTCGAAATAAATGGAAAATACGGAAGCATAATACATCACCGGGACCGTGTCTTTATTGCCCCGTTCCAGCCCGGGCCCAGGTCGGTCGGGCCGGGCAGATAAAACTCAACTTTTTCCACTCCCCCTTGCTGGACGGGCGTGTATAGGCCCCCTGTCCCGGGGGCGCCCGGAATGTTGCCTATTGAAATACTTGGCCACAATTAAACCATGAACGGGGCTCCTTTTCCGATCCGATCGCGCGCTCAAGCACGAAGCGCACGGAAACGCATGAATGGCGAATTGTCCTTCGGGCGGCAAAAAGCACGGCCTGCTGCTGCTCTGCTGCTGTTGCAATTTTTTCTCTCCCGCCCCGTTCAAGCAACGCCTCCTGCGTTTGCTGCGAGTTTTTGCCTGCGTTTACATTCCAAATTTTGCCGCGCCCGGCAAGTTTAGACCTCGAACGCGGAAACACTCGCGGCGAGACGGAGCCGGGTTTTTGCCTCCGCGGGCGAAAGAGTTTCCATCAATTCCCAACCCCACCAACGGACAGCAGCGTTGTAATGTAAGATTTGTAGCCGATTGTAAATTTTTCAGCGTTTAAATTTCAATTCCTCAGCGTGCCGCGTTCGCTCATTTCGGCCGCTTTCCGTTCGCCGGCCCGGGGCCTCCACACGGCGTTGTGATTTCTCACTCTTGGTGTCGGTTTTGCGGTTTGACCTCCGGGCATCGGGACCTTTTCCCCGACGACGGCGACTCGGACGAGGATGTGCGGCCGTGGAGAATGAAAATTTATGTTACTCACGCCTGGCCGCACTCCCGTGCGGTGCCCGAAAACGTGGCGTGGGAAGGACCTCGTCCTGCCGGCCGAGCGATCCGTCGAATTGATTCGACGAGGAGAGTGAAAAGTTTTGCCAAACCATCTTTTTGCTGTGGTTTGTGAGTGTGCTTTAGTCCCGCAAGCTTCTTCCATCGGTTAGAGAGCGTGAGTGAAATGAAAGACCGAGTGAAAAGCGAAAAAAGAACACGTGAATTAAACTTGCTTCTGTTTTTCGGGAGAGTTTGTCCATGGAAGGGAGTTTGGTTTGGAAGGCCAAAGGGCCTGGTGAAAGTGTTCCAAAGGCGGGTCCTCTAAGCGCATCCCGCCGGGCGTTCGACCTGCTGCACAGCACGGACATTAGAAGTGGCTCCGAAATTCTTCGTCGGAAAATGAGTCAGAGCAAATAATCTCTTGGCCGAGTGAAACTTGGATGCTCACCGGACCGGACTCCAGGGCCGGCACAAAGGCAAGGATTGTGTCTGATGAGTTCATTTGCGAAATTGCAAAGTAACGTTGGTGGCGTTGGTTTCTCACTGTTTCCATTTGGCCTAGCAGGTACAATTCGCTAACGATTTGAGCAGATTTATGGTGGCTAGTGCTTTTTGAGCAGCCTTTCTGTCGGTTGAGCAAATCCTAATTGCCTGTGCTGGAGCAATAATAAAATTAGCAGAAGAAGAGCATTGGACATTGGAGCCACCACCCTTCCAGTTGTTAGAGTGTTAATTAAAAATCTGGCACATGTATTTTCCATGTAAAGCTCATCTGAAATAAGTTTGGTTTCGAATGATTTCAGGGTAATATCGAGCACTGTAGGTTCAGGAATCGTTTCGTGTTGCAGTCTCGAACAGCAAAGGTACCTGGTACGAACCAATCTGTCGAGCTTTGGACACATATAACGGTGATAGTGATAGTTCAATGGTCTAATTCAACGAAAAGCAACAACAATAGACTACTTAATTTAGCAAAGGGGAAATCAGGGTCTTTGTAAATGAGGTAACAACAATTTAATTAGGCCAATGGCTAGGATTCTAGATAATATTCCAGCGATGTAAGGCGAGTAGCTCGAGGTGTGTTGCTCTCCGTCGTTACTTAGTAGCAACTTACCGTCCACCGGAAGCCAACGTTAATATTTTTACCTTCAACTCCAACATAACACATTGTCCCAGATTTCGCCAAGAAACCACCGCGCTCCGTCCTGCTGCCGACGGTAAGTGCATAGAAACCGTAGTTCTCCGTATCCCAGCCTCGTCCCGACGCATGGGGACATGAGGACAAAGTTTGTAATTTAATTCCATGCAAAAGCAATTCGATTCAGAGTAAGCGTATGCGTATGGAAAGTTGCCGCTGGCGTTAAATTAAGCTCCAGCCGAACGACGACCCGCAGGAGCGCTTGCGCACGGTAGTTGGTGACACGGGGCCGAGGATGTGCTTAGTAATTTCCGTGTACATTATCAGCCGTAAATTAGTCCGGCGGTAGATATGGCAATGGCGGTAGCGGATTGTCCTTTCTGTGTAAATCTGCACTTTTTGCGTCGAAACATTGCCAACACAGAGGCTAATGGACGTGACGGTGGTAACGTTGAAATTGTAGCACATTATTAAGTTGTTTCGCAAGCAATGCGCCTCAAGAATGTCTTATACTTTCGTTCTTGCCAGCTCAATGACTGCCGTCAGTCAGAACCCTGTGCGATGATATGCTTCGGGGACCGATTCAGTTGACATTTTAACTCCAGTTCTCAGCGTGATAGAGCCGAGAGTTCAGCTGCGAGAGACATCTGCTGCGTGGATTTGGCTGCCGGCGTAATGGAATACTTGAGCGCGTTATTCAGTATTCAAATCGAGACACTGAACAGAAGAACGTAAAACGAGCGTTCAGCTTAAAAAGCACGTTTAAATAGAAGCCAGATTTTTTGTCCGTTTTCACTCGATCAGCACACACACGCACACACCACGCGCACAATTAGCGCACAGTACTGATTTCGCTGCTTCATAATGATAATGGCCACCGCTTCTAGTAAATAGCCTCCGGCGCTCCGGGGCTGTGTGTTGATGAATATTTTAATTGGATCGCCTGCCTGCCCGCGCTCACGCTTCAGTGCGCCCGACCCCCGAAAAGCAGCAGGACGTTTCGGGTTTTATTTGTTCGCAGGGCAAACACAGCAGGGCAGCACGTTTAGGACGGAAAAACACACTTTTGTGTCCGGGGTCCATTATTTTTCCGTCCGGCCAATGACGGTTTCACTCGCAAATTTTTGACGCGACATGGATACGGCGCTCAGTGCGTTTTGTTGCAAACGGAGTGGCATGGAAGTTTTGCATGGAATGTCAAAGCTAGGGACTCTTTGGTGAGTGCTTTTTTTTAATAAATAAGTGTGCTTTCTATACTCTAGATAAAATCGTATCGAAAGCTGCCATTGCTAAGCCCCTAATGGAGGTTCCAAGGTTCAGGGAGTCTTGTTCGTTGTTCCAAAAGCAGTCAGAAATGGATACCTTCAGTACCGTTCTCTGCACCACCGGTTCCATGTCGAACAGCAGTTTGCGCCGGAGTCGGGCTTATCCTTCTCGGGCGCCGCTCGACTTTCGCAACACTTTCACGTGCGCACGGAACACGCACAAAATTGCACAAAACATGCGGATGATGACGGTGCCGGTGATGATGGTAATGAACTTTGGGCAGCAACAATGCTGCGGTCGTGCGTTACGATTACCGCGCTCGGGCGGGTGGGTCTGCCGGGTACGGTTTTTGCCTGGCGTAAGATGCGTGAGCTCCAATTGAATAATGTGCCGAGCACGCATGTGGCTTCGGGGCGCGCCGAGATCAGGAAAGCACGTAGTCTCGCCGGAGAGGCGTATCATGGTGAAGCGAGCGCTAACAAACCGCAATCATTGACACGCGGTTTACGTACGATGAATTTATAATTCGCTACATGGCCACCGCGTGGGGCGGGGAGAACACGTGGACAGGAGCAGATACAGGCTCCAGACAGGCTCGTTAGTGTGGGGAATGAAGAGTGTAGAACTACATGCACCGCATTGTTGGAAGATTCATCGAAGTAATAACAATTCTCAACAATGTTTACACTTGTTTTATGTAGTACACGACCGAGACACATCATTAGGCTGACTTAAACATCGCGACAGATTTATTTAAAAACCGAGCTACCGAGTTCCGAGCCTGTTTCTCTCATTCGGATCGCATAAAGAGGATTAATTGCAAACAGATCCTGCGCGATCAAGAGATTTTATCAATTTAAATTAAACAAAATGGAGCCACTAATACATGCACGCTTTAAATTGCACACATAGCTCAAACAAACCTATCATCAAAGAGTAAATGTGTGCGCTTTTTTTTTCTAGCGCCCACACCAGCAACAAAAGATAATTACCTTTCCGACTTTTCAGATGCGCATGTAAGTCACAATAATGTGCTTTTTTTTTTCGCTCGCCCCACCGACAGACATTTTCATCACGTACGGAACTTTTAATCTCACTGTTTTATCACTCTCTAGGTGAAACATGCCACCCCGCTGTCGGCGTGTGCGAGTGGAAATGGTCCGAAAAATGCTCCTTTCACCCAGCGGACAGTGGTCGGGTCTTGGTGGCCGTCAAGGTGAAGCGAGCGTCACTTATTTTTCATCGCACTATGCGCCGAGATTTATCTCGGACCTCTTTTTACCGTTCGTGCACGAGGGCCCCGGCGCGTTGCGTGGGAACGAACGGGGCCCAAGCTCACGGTTGCGGCAAAAGGCAACAGCGGACATTCTGACGACCGGCTCGGCCAGCGGAAGTGTGGGATTGGGGGTGTGGTTTTCTGTTTCTCTGGTTTTTGCGAAACCCAGCCGCAGGATTACGCGGCCCTGAAACGAACCCGGGAGGGGAATGCAATTTTCCAAAGGATCACGACCGACCACACACACACACACACACTCTCTCGCTCTCGCAGATGCACGCTTCTTCACTTGTTACACCAGAGATGCTGCAGCGGCAATGCAACCCACCCACCTTATTCCCACCGAAGGGAAGCTGTCCAGTCGCCCAGCAATCCCAGTCGACGGCGTGGCGACTATTATTTGTCACGAAAAAACGTAAAGAAGACAGGCCATTTGCTCCCTTATCGCGGACAATTTTACGACCGATCGTTCCGAGCAGGAGGAGTTGGGATGGAAATGGCGGCCGGGACCTTGGAGTTTCCATTATTAATGTTGCAATTATATCCCCTGCCGGTGCCGTACGACCTGCCACCGGTGGAGAATGTGTAATTTGATGCAAATGTATCGTTGCAGCGCGAGAGAACAAACATCTGCACAATCCCGTTCTTCGCTTGCAGCCCGAACCGTGTTTGCTAATGGCACTGTGCTCGCGGTGGCTCGCGGAATCGCAGGACATTCTCATCAACTAGGTGCCGGCGAGAGTCGGGGGTAAGAGATACTGTTATGAATTTGGAAAAGGCGCTGCGGTCGTTTATCCGATTTGATAGGGTAACGCCTGATGGCGGAGAACAGAACGGAACCTTATCGTTTGGAGTTTAACGTGGCAAGGGAGTGTGCGACTTGGGTGGTTTCCTGGGGAAAAAAGTTAATACAAACTGTAATATCAGCAGAGTAAAGTAATTTATCCGAGGCTTGCAATTACAGCTTATAGTGGCACACTTCATGGTTTAATTTACAACATTTTTCATACTCTGGTCATATGCAAATCTCGTACGATGAACCAAATATGCGAGTACAGTACAATACCAGGATATAGCAGAAATGGCAACCAAACACCTGCACAGGGTGTTGAACCGATGAGGAATAGCGAGATCAAATGCAAATCCACGGAATGTGAATGTGAAGTGAGCCAGATGGTACGTACATGATTCGTACGGTTATGATGGGATCAAAAATTAACATGTTTATTCGTTTCGATCCAGAAGTATCGCACATGGGTAAGACCATTCTTGAGCTGGAATTCTGCTGTCGAATTCTAAGTAAATTTAAGCTCCATACTCACAAAAGTACAAGGGCTCATGTCTTTCTGTACATAGGATTTGCTTGAGTGGAATGGATAAGGAAAAGGATCAGGCATTGTTTCAATGGTTTTTGTATGAGGTTGCAAGAAAATATACTCCCGCACACTTCGAAAAATAGGTGGAGCATTTTTAAGATTAGCTCAATTGCGCACTCCTACTCAATTTGGTTATGAAAGCATTGCGTTGCAAGCTAAAGTTTTTATTTAAAGCTTATCAGATATGTTCGGGATAGGTTTGAACATCTAGGAACAAGTGGCGGCTACTGCTACTAGCAGTGCTACTAGCAGTGGAACCTAGGCAAGCATAATATTAGTACCAAAAGTTTGCACTAATGGTTACAAAGCTCCAAATCTCGTAATTGTTTCTAGTGTGAGGTAAACTTTTTCCTCCCGCACGGCCAACGCCAGCGCCAAGCAAGTTTCTGTGCCGGAAAAACACCAAACCAAAATGGCTCACTTTATTTCAATTACATTCCCTTCGCCACGAAACTTCTGCGACAAGTACAATAAAACGCTGGCAAACTTTCGGTTATGGTAGTTTAATACTTGTTGTACGGGATTCACCGGCGGCGCCCTCACCGGGCACCGATCGGCGGCACGATTTGCGTAAGTTTGTTTGTGAAAATTTGATCATCCAAACCTAATATCCGGACAAAGGGAATCACGGACGACCGGCCGGAGCAGTGACTGTGACGCGATACCCGGTAGCCGATAACCGGCACGGGACCCGTGCAGCAACAAAGCCTTCGACCACCGCTACATCCTTCCGGGGCCGGGACGTTCCTGGAATCGATGACTTTAACGCAAGATTAACGGCCAGACGCTCCCGACCGGCGTGCACGGGTTAAAATGGTTACGCATTAGATAAACAATCAGGCCCGTCCGGTGCCCGGCACGGAATGGGCCGCCCGCATAAATGTATGCGATAAAACTTGATCGGTACGACCCGGATGTAGTAGTGCCGTTCGTTCGTTCGTTCCTTCCGTCCGGTGATGCGTGAAAGAACTTGTGGCAGGAGCGAAAACAAAAAAGAGCGAGAAACTTCAGCCTATAAGGTGAGGAAGAGTTGTGTTTTTTTTTGTGGCCGGTGTTGCTTTATTTGCCTTAGTCAGGTTTTTGTTTCAACTGACCCTCGAGCCTGGATTGTGCCGTGCTTCCCGCCCCGGGCTGGTAAACAACGCAAACACAATAAACGTCCGTCGTTATCTTTAATGGTTCGCTGGTTCCTGTCCCTTGCGTCCCTTTGCACGGTGAGTGGAGGTTCTATGGTGACATTTCGTTTGAATAATTGTGCATCCGCTGTCAACGATGCTGAAAAGTTGGAGGGAGCGAAGCAGTTCTTCTCGGTTTCGCCATCAAGCGAACAACAGCAACAAAAAGCACACACAAAACCACTTCATCAGCTTGTTACTTTGTCATTTTTGTATAGTCGAGCGGCGTTGTAGCGGCTTTGTATTGTCGAGCATTAGTTCTAGTCTTTGTGATACAGTGGACAGTATTCCAGAAGTTTTCAGCAAGGCAGAAATGGCATTTTAATGAACAGCTTAAGACTGACGGAAGAACCCCACATGGGAGTATTTTGGAATCGGAACTATCTCACTAGCGATTTCTGCGTGTATATACTTTTGGGAAGTTAAAATGTATGATCAAAATATCCGACGCCATCGACAAAGCCACAGTCAGTGTGGTTAGATGCGGTGGCTAATTAACGTGGTTGTTTTTCGCCTTGATAATACACTGTAATACCTTTATGTTTTCATAATGATCCTAAAGAATGTTTTTAATTTAATATTCCTAAAACTTACGCTTTTTTATTGGTAAACCAAACACCTACTGCAATAGGAGTTTTTTTGCCAAAGCATAGATAAATATAACAACGAAGAAGCTGAATGAAACAGCTTGCTCACCGGGTGGTACCAGCTGTCAGGCTATCATCAATCAGCTCGTGTCGGGGGAATACTCACTTATTAGATGAGATATAATCAACATTTAATTTGTAAGCTGTAAGCTCGAAAACGATTCTTTGCCTCTTTTCGTAACAGGAATCAATGGTTGCGACGGAGAAAGGCCAGGGTCAATGATCATGAGCGATACTTTTCGTGATGATATCTCGTTTTCCAACGGCTGTGATTCTTTTTTTTGGAGATAAGTTTCCGTTGTCTGAGATAAGCATGTTTCTGAAAGTCATCGGGATCATGGGCTTCGACCTTAAAAGCGACACAGGCACGGATGCCGCAGGCTCTGAAAACGATACTATACGGTTAAAGAGAAAACGCCATACATAGGTTTTGGGATAAACTCTTCACTACTCGGCATTAGCCGGGCTATTCGTAAACACTTTCGTTTAAATTATCTGCTTGTCTCACCGGTTCAACGAATATCTCGTTCGTTGGCAATGGTTATAGGTGAACTAATGACACAGCAGCTGGCAGCGACTGGGATTCCGGTGAGTGTTGAGTTCCATTGGAAGGCACTCACGTCATTCGTGTCATTTTGGCGCCTGCGTTGTTGGCATGTACCCTTCCAGTCGATTTGTGGCACTCAAGTTCATTTGTACATATTGTGTTGTTGTACAATTTATGAAACTTAACCGATTAGTTTGAATTATTTGTTACGTAACTTTTTACTTATTTCATACTTTTCACTTGAACAGAGGAAACAACTGCAACAGGTAAGGTAATGTGAATTTAATTTACTACGTTATCTTCATTGTTTCATCAGGCACTGCTGTGAGTTATAGTTATGAGAACCTAGTATTAGCCTAATGGAGACGCCTGGCTATCGGTAATTAACAAACCATGTACAATTGACTTCACCTTGTCAGGCTATCATCAATCAGCTCGTGTCGGGGGAATACTCACTTATTAGATGAGATATAATCAACATTTAATTTGTAAGCTGTAAGCTCGAAAACGATTCTTTGCCTCTTTTCGTAACAGGAATCAATGGTTGCGACGGAGAAAGGCCAGGGTCAATGATCATGAGCGATACTTTTCGTGATGATATCTCGTTTTCCAACGGCTGTGATTCTTTTTTTTGGAGATAAGTTTCCGTTGTCTGAGATAAGCATGTTTCTGAAAGTCATCGGGATCATGGGCTTCGACCTTAAAAGCGACACAGGCACGGATGCCGCAGGCTCTGAAAACGATACTATACGGTTAAAGAGAAAACGCCATACATAGGTTTTGGGATAAACTCTTCACTACTCGGCATTAGCCGGGCTATTCGTAAACAGCCACATTTCAAAACAAACACACATGTTTAGTTTGTGTAAAACTTCGTGTGTGGGTTGCAGGCATAAATAGACAGCTCAACTCCGAAGCACTGTGAATTATCAAAACATTGTTCTATGTGAAAATGGAGAGGAAATATGTTGGTGTACGAGTCAGCCGGGGGTTGCTTGTGACACTGAAGACGTATATGAAACAACGGAGATTGATCGTTTCTTATTCGAACGCCGTACCAGCCAATTCCCCTGACAAGGGTTCGATTGACGAACGGGGTGAGAGCTGGCCAGCGGCACCAACAGAAACATGGCTCTTTCCACATGCTTTGCATTGCGTGGGACTAATTGGGTTATGGATAAGCCCAAGAAGGGTCTGATTGAACGGCTGCGCAGCTTCAAAAGAGTGTTGTCCGACGGCCAGGAATGTCCAGGGGCGAACGCATACACACAGCACACAAAGTACTGTTTCGCTGGTATCGTGTGACCATGGAGAGCCTTCAACTTCAACCAACTTCCCGAGCACACCATAACCCTCCCCATGCAGAGCGTTGATCCTATGTGGTGATGCTCGAAATAACTACATTAAAGACGGGTCCGTATCTGTGTGAGGCTTTACGAAGGGGAAGGTTTTTTTTAAACAGCTACATATGCAAAGAAATGGTGAGCGTCTGCGTCTTCTCGTCTTCTCGTGTCGATTCCCTGCAGAGCTGTACCGAAACTTCCGCGATGTCCTCCGGGGGCAGATAACTTCAATGAACGGTTCATAATTTTCTTCCTCTTTCCTGGTGAGCAAAGCGAGCAAAGCAAGTTGTAAATTTTGGACTTTTATGGCCCATTCTCGATGCAGATATAACTCCGCAGAAGGCCTGTGTAGTAGCGTTCCAACGAGTTCACGTTTGGAGAATATTGTTTTAAAGCGAAACGATAATGTTAACTCCGATGTGATGAGCGTTTGTTCGGAATGTTAGGCGTCAAGTGTGTTTTGGAACTGAAGAGGTAACGCAATTGGTCTTGTTTACGTGGGTTGTAGTTCGTAGAACATCAGAATCTCTTTAAGAAGAAAAAAGTTGAAGCTTCAATGATAGCTTTTAACGAATTTAACCGTTGCTTAGTGAGTTTTCACGTCGAATAAACATCACTCAATGTTAGTGATAGTAAACAGAGTATATTGCTATCCGTTTCAGCTACACGATAAACAGGGATAAACATCAGATAAACTTCAAAACGTGCTAAATACGTTGCAACAGGTGCACCAAGTTGGTCACCTGCATTACGTCGAACGTCGAATGGCACCGTTGGCACAACTCTATCACAACAGTCCTGTCCGGTACGCTGCGCTATCGGTGACCGTGAACGGTCGTGTGGGAAAAAACTTTCGCTTAAATTATCTGCTTGTCTCACTGGTTCAACGAATATCTCGTTCGTTGGCAATGGTTATAGGTGAACTAATGACACAGCAGCTGGCAGCGACTGGGATTCCGGTGAGTGTTGAGTTCCATTGGAAGGCACTCACGTCATTCGTGTCATTTTGGCGCCTGCGTTGTTGGCATGTACCCTTCCAGTCGATTTGTGGCACTCAAGTTCATTTGTACATATTGTGTTGTTGTACAATTTATGAAACTTAACCGATTAGTTTGAATTATTTGTTACGTAACTTTTTACTTATTTCATACTTTTCACTTCAACAGAGGAAACAACTGCAACAGGTAAGGTAATGTGAATTTAATTTACTACGTTATCTTCATTGTTTCATCAGGCACTGCTGTGAGTTATAGTTATGAGAACCTAGTATTAGCCTAATGGAGACGCCTGGCTATCGGTAATTAACAAACCATGTACAATTGACTTCACCTTCAACCCGAAGTCAGTTGATGATTAAGAACTCACAGAAATCACCGTACGGAGCTGATGTGTATAATGGGCTTCAAGATTTATTGCAAACTCCTAGTAGGAAATCCAAAGCATTCGCATTGCTCACTCGCTTTCTCTGGCAAGCTGCAACAGTTACGGTAATTTCACGATTTATCATCATGTTTCGTACGCAAATCATCGAATATGCACTCGCCGTTGAAACACATCACTCAATTGCACAAATTACAACGTAGCACGATAAATCACTTTCTGCTTGCTTACCTTTCGCCATCGACAGTATCGAGTGAGCCAAGGCAGAACGACTCGCCCGAAACTACTGACACCGTTTGTCAGCTCCTCTCCAGGGAGTCATAATCCGAGCTGTGGGTTTGATATAGTGCCTTGGGTCGTCGTTGTTTCGCCGGGACAGGGATCCTGCGAAAGGAAGGAAGAAAAAGGCAATAAATTCGATTTTGCTGCAAGTCGCAACGCTTCAAAGCAGACGATTCAGGTAATGACGATTTATCGAATTTGGAACGTTTCGTTTGATAGCTGTGTGTGTGTGTGCGGGGACTGGCAATCAAGTAGCCAGATATTGATGCAAGCACGTTGGCAGCATCCAGATAAATGCATTTGCTGTAACGAATTTAAAAGAAGCACAAAAGAAGCACCCCACTCTCAGCTAGAGGACGAACCATTCTTTGTCTATGGATCTGTTGGGTCTTTCGATGGACACATACATTGTTGCAAAATGTAGTCAAATGTATAAAAAACGAGACTGAAATCAAAGGGGTTAGGTGTGGGCACTACAGGTATTTTAATGAGGATATGTCAAGGCAAAAGAGAGGTCGGAAGATAATTTATGCTCATGGCGCTCTAAAATGCCTTCTAGTGAAGATTTTGTTTAGGCTGCCGTGAGGAAACACATCAAACGGCATCCACAGCTAAAAGGAAATGGTAAAGGTACAACAGCTCCTGAACGAGGATGTCATCAAAAGTTGCCGCATGCAGTTGGAACATTTTCAGGAAGGTATTCAATCATTCCTGTCAACTACTGTCATTATTTTAATTATGCCAAGAACTTAACCTAGGAAGAAAGCACCGGAGAATGTGATCAAGCTAGCAGAGTGTAGGCGAAGAGATACAGTAACGCTTATGAAACAGTCTCCATCGTTGTTGTTTTTCTTTTTTGATATTAATTCACTCTAGGGATTCCCCATCCTCCTCCTCCTGTGGGACCGTGGTTTTGTGCACAAGATATAAAGTTTTTTTTAATCCTACTCCTTCGTCCTGAGCAATACTTGACGAAGCATAAAAGAAAGCGATAAACAACAATGGAGGATGATAATAACTGAAACTAATATGAAAAGTTTCGCCTCGCATAGTTCACCATAATTTACGTCATCGAGAACTTGTACTCTGCGCTCGGATCTTGACGACTAGCTGAAAGTTTATCCTTCGCAGCACGGCAAGACATGAGACGGATGCCGTTACCGAGCGCAGATAGCTACCGATCATCGAAACATGCGAGGATGAGTGATAAACACTGCGAAAGAGCAACACAATTCCGGAAGTGTTTTTGAGTTTTAATGTAAATTGCTTTTCCGAGGTTGCTGCTTGATCAAGGACATTAAGAGTTGCACCGCTGGATGGCCTACAGCTTACGTCGTGGGCGAGGTAATGATATTAAATGACTAAATAACGCATTCCCCTTCGGAATCTGGAGAAAATTGAGGTAAATGATGATTCGATTTTTTCGTCCTCCCGTCGTGAAAGGCTCTTCAAATGGGAGGAAAGAGAAGGAAACTCCGTCTGCATCGCGAAACGTCGGAGGGCTTCGTCTGCTCAACTAATAGTCTCGACCCGCTGCGCAATTCCCTTCTTCGCTTGTGAAAACCTCAAACACACACACACACACACACACTAATTCGAAAGCAGATTACCAACCGTTTACTCGCCCCACCGACCATCCGACTTGCCGGGAACGACTCTCCCGGGGCGCGTTAGGTACCGCTGGCCGTCTTCGCCGATGCTGCGGGCGGCGTGTTTGCTGACAGATTTCGATTACCGCCGATGCATTCCACTGCACCCGGCACCATGTACGTAAGACGAAAACCCGCAAGGGGCTCGTTCCCATCGAACGTGCTGTGCGAGTGTGTTTGTGTGTGTGTGTTTAGATTGAAAATGGCGCACTTTTCGTTCCATTTCCGGTTACTTGGGCTAGCGCGAATGTGTGGATGGCTCCAGCGACATCCACGACTTGAGACGCACTCGCACAGGAAAACGCCCTTCAGCTCGATCTTTTCAGGCTGGCTAGTGGGGAGGAACCCGGAGTGTTTCATCCACGATCCTCGGCGCCTCACGCCCGATCGGCGGCGATGTGGCTCCATGGAATGGTTTGATTGCTTTCGCAGGCCCCGGCAGGATCGTTTCGGCTTGCGGTTCAATAATGCCTAAGGATGATGGATTTTCCTGCGAAAAGTGCATTCACATCGCGGCGGTCGGGAGCAAACGTCTCGAAGGGTACGGGGTGAACATTTAACCGACGAAAATTTGATGTAAGTGAGCATCATGTTGGTGTTGCGACATTAGTAGGAATCCACTCTAGAATGAAAATTTCACGATAACATGCCAAAAGGGGGTAACAAAAACTCTCGCATTTGTATGAATTAATTTATGCTGAATAAATGTACTGTTCAAATTTTGACTCTGACTATAACTTAGGCAGCGCTCTGGCACCTCTCGAACAAAACAAACAAACAGGCCAAGTTCGATAGGGTGCTCTGGCAATTGTCTGATGTCTGGCCCAAATGTCATCCGTAGCATCATAACAAACACTGCTTTCATTCGATATTTTTGTTAAATTTCCACATTTTAACGTAATATAAACTACATATTAATTAAAAAGAACCGCCGCGCAATTGTAAACAATGTTTTTTTGAAGTGTTGTGACGGATTTATTGTCAAGGTTTACACAGCATGGATGGGAATCGAACACGCCAGACAAAACCAAATCGGTTTGTTCGAGACCGTGTTTGTGTGGTTTGTTCGAGACTGTCTGACCGAGCACCCCCATATGGTTGTATGGGTTTGTTCGTGTCTGATGTCTTGTTCGAAAGGTGCCAGAGCGCTGCCTTACTTTCCCGTACCAGCGTGCTAGCTTTTCTCAGAACTCATGCTTCCTCCAGAAGCACCGAGTTTTGGTCAATGTTTCGTTACGAACAGAGCAAGAAAAGTAAAACCATTCACAGCGAATCCTTTTGGGGGGCTGGTATAGTGGAAAGAATTTCATGCGAATCGCTCGCCTCACTTCTTTGGGAGCAGCTAGCTGCTCGGACGATACAGATTCAAGGTTTTCGATTCCGGTCCGGTTTGCATTCACCAAATAAATGGGGTTTCGGAGGGGTAAAATTAAATTTCCCACTGCTTCCGGTTCAATACGGCGAACGCAAATGCACTGCGAGCGAGCCGAAGCCAACGGCGGTCGGCTCTATGTGGTGTCCATGTGCTGCCTTGGCCGTACTGGAAAGGCCTGCCGGAACCGAACCGACGCATTCATGATAATCTCTGCCTTGGAGCGGTGCCTTGCATACCAGGAGCATACTGCAAGGACAGCAGCAAAAAAGGTAGGCTAATATAATGAAGAAGAATGTGAGTTTTGTGGTCTTAATTTACATGTGCTTCTTCGAACGTACGGTCTAACAGAGTGTAAGTAAAACATCCTTGCTACTACGACTGTGACCGTGGTGAAGCAGACGAAAATCCGACTCGGATCCAGCATCAAAACCACTTATATTTTTGTGCAAACCGTTAAAAAAAACTTGGTAAGCGGTGTGACCAGTACCAGAGAATCCCAGCCAGACGTGAATATTTGCATCACCGATCACGTTAGGACTGCTGGCAAATTAGGAAACTAGCTATATGACTTGCTACAAACATTAACAAACTTGTTGATAAGACGCGTCTACAAGGGCGCAATGTGTTCTCTTTCGTTTTATAACTATTTCCCGCTGTGAATGCTCAAAACTCTTTTCCATAACTCAACTACTAAAGCGTACCGAATCCGCAGTGTAATGGGGCAGCTTTGCTGCGCTAATAAAACTTCGACATCAAAGCGGCATGCGAAAGGAAGTGCGCATTAAGTAAATGAAACACAATCACAAACATGCTCAACATGTGATTGCTTTCTCCTCTTGCGTTTGCCGCCCGTTTTCATTCATATTTATTTCATAATGAGTTCCTATCGTACGCCGAACATCGTGTGCAAAAGTAAAACCATTCACAGCGAATCCTTTTGGGGGGCTGGTATAGTGGAAAGAATTTCATGCGAATCGCTCGCCTCACTTCTTTGGGAGCAGCTAGCTGCTCGGACGATACAGATTCAAGGTTTTCGATTCCGGTCCGGTTTGCATTCACCAAATAAATGGGGTTTCGGAGGGGTAAAATTAAATTTCCCACTGCTTCCGGTTCAATACGGCGAACGCAAATGCACTGCGAGCGAGCCGAAGCCAACGGCGGTCGGCTCTATGTGGTGTCCATGTGCTGCCTTGGCCGTACTGGAAAGGCCTGCCGGAACCGAACCGACGCATTCATGATAATCTCTGCCTTGGAGCGGTGCCTTGCATACCAGGAGCATACTGCAAGGACAGCAGCAAAAAAGGTAGGCTAATATAATGAAGAAGAATGTGAGTTTTGTGGTCTTAATTTACATGTGCTTCTTCGAACGTACGGTCTAACAGAGTGTAAGTAAAACATCCTTGCTACTACGACTGTGACCGTGGTGAAGCAGACGAAAATCCGACTCGGATCCAGCATCAAAACCACTTATATTTTTGTGCAAACCTTTAATAAAAACTTGGTAAGCGGTGTGACCAGTACCAGAGAATCCCAGCCAGACGTGAATATTTGCATCACCGATCACGTTAGGACTGCTGGCAAATTAGGAAACTAGCTATATGACTTGCTACAAACATTAACAAACTTGTTGATAAGACGCGTCTACAAGGGCGCAATGTGTTCTCTTTCGTTTTATAACTATTTCCCGCTGTGAATGCTCAAAACTCTTTTCCATAACTCAACTACTAAAGCGTACCGAATCCGCAGTGTAATGGGGCAGCTTTGTTGCGCTAATAAAACTTCGACATCAAAGCGGCATGCGAAAGGAAGTGCGCATTAAGTAAATGAAACACAATCACAAACATGCTCAACATGTGATTGCTTTCTCCTCTTGCGTTTGCCGCCCGTTTTCATTCATATTTATTTCATAATGAGTTCCTATCGTACGCCGAACATCGTGTGCACTCTCTGCACCGTGCCATCTAATGCCATCATCAAAGGGAAAAGCATCGGAAACGGTTGTGTAGTTGGGCGTAATCATCTCCTATCCGCCTGACGACCTCGCACACACACACACACATACGCGCATCTCATGCACGAAGATGACCCGTACGTACATCATCATCACATGGCACAGAAATAAACATGCACGAAGCGGAGTGAGAGATGCACTGGTTAATGCGCAACGTGAGTGCATCGTCGAACACGGGATGTTCAACGCGAACCACGTGCTGCGCAGATTGCCGTTACGTGGGCGAGTGCAACGCAACCGAAACCTGACCGGAAACTGAAAGATTGCTGGAATAATGCATTTTAAGCAGCTTTCCTCCGTCGCGTTATAACTTTGATTCGACCGAAATTGTGTGCAATAAAAAAAAAGGTTCAGATACGGAAGATAGCGGTGGAAGTATATCCTGCGCTTAACATTGGTCTGACGTTTTCAAGATGCTTGCATTCAGTTGCGGTACGTGCTTTGCGAGATGCAGTTTTTTATCCGATCCTTTAAGGGCAGCTTTTCCGTCCTGTGCACTACGATAAACAAACATTATCATACCAAGCGATGGGTTTGAACTTCACCGCTCCTTCGGAACGGAAGCAGACGTAGTTCATTAAGTGCACAGTTTAACGCAACCGGCCAGCAATGGCCGAAGACTGGCAGCGTCATCGACAGTTTCTTTGCAAATTAAATTACCAACTTTGTCTGTCGCAAGGTTCTCGCCCCAGGACGGGTTTGCCCCAAAATTCGACGCTGCACCTCGCTGCACCGACCCGATCGAAGGAAAGGAAGGAAGTTTCAGCCGAGCGCGCAAAATGGCCAATACACGATGGGGCGAAACAATGCCCCGTCCCAGGTTTGCTGCCGAGCTGCCTTTTGAGCGAGTGAAAGTTCGGCAAAACCGGCGATGGCGAACAAATAGAAAACCAATTATGCAACAGGGGCGAATTGTGCAAATGTTCCTTCTTCCGGGGCCGTTTGTGGGGGCGTTTGGGCAGCAGTCGTGTCCGGGTGTCCTTTGCTTCGTTCATTCGGTGAAGCGTTGAATGTTAAGGATGGCGCCATGTGTTCATTGTGCAGCTATCGTCGGCAAGAGTAAAAGTGACGGTGTCGGCAAAGGCGGCATGTCAAGGACAAATTTTCAACAATTCATATTCACACCGTAACCGACGGTGGTGGAATGTGTTGCTGAGTGTTTATGAAAACGTGCTTTGCAGAGTAAAACGAGAAATTCATACTATCTTCGCCTGGGAGGCTTCTTTCGAGCTGAAGCGTGTACGTAAACAATCATAAATTAGTATTAAACCTAGCCGTCACAGCTTAATAGCGAAACTGAACAAATTGATGCGCATTTTTCCAGCCAACCATCAAAGCGTAGGGATAATGAGCAGTAATGTGTCCATCAAAGTTAATCATTTCGAGCCCCTGCTGTAAAAATGCACGACATTCACGAAACCGAATGTGCCAAAACCCGCGACGCAAGTGAAAGTGTAATTTTACGCATAAATAACCATTTTCCGTGCCGGTTAGCATTAGTGGCTTCACGCAAACATCTGTCCCATCAGCATTATCGAGCAGCGCGTTAATGTTCCGATACAGCCCCCTAGCATCGGCTCTCGATAATTAATGCGCCTGGCCCGTCAAACCGGGGGGTCGAACGGCACACAATTTTCGGGATCATTACCTCCGGCCGAACCCCTTGTGGAGTCATTACGTGGGATTACTTCATTTCGCCCGGGAGGGACATTCTTGGACGGATGGTTTTGCGGAGGCACTTTCGCGAGCATCGGACCTTGAAGGTATGCCGCACGATTCACGGCCAAAGGGCAAAGGACACTGAATGTCAGTGTGAAGATTTGATAACTGCCGTGTGCGGTGGACCTTTTCGTGACACTTTGAAACAGGCGGCAAATTTTGAAGCGACTAACGTTTACCGACGAGCCCCGTTTGCCCATTCTCTTCGTCTTTTGCGTAGGATTTTTGCGTAGGATCGCTGTCTTCCGAGACACCCGAATCTTTCGACTCACAGTCGGCTGCCCTGTGAAACCTGCAGTTCGACTGCCGCTTGATTTCATTCGTAAACGAACCACCGAAACGACGCACCGTGTTTAGCGTGTGTCACGTCTTTCGGGTCAGAAGGTGCGTGCATGATTTATGTCGATCACGAATGAAATCAAGCGGCAGTCAAACTGCAGGTTTCACAGGGCAGCCGACTGTGAGTTGAAAGAATCGGGTGTCTCTGAAGACAGCGATTCTACGCAAAAATCCTACGCAAAAGACGAAGAGAATGGGCAAACGGAGCTAGTCGGTAAACGTTGGTCGCTTCAAAATTTGCCGCCTGTTTCAAAGTGTCACGAAAAGGTCCACCGCACACGACAGTTATCAAATCTTCACACTGACATTCAGTGTCCTTTGCCCTTTGACCGTGAATCGTGCGGCATACCTTCAAGGTCCGATGCTCGCGAAAGTGCCTCCGCAAAACCATCCGTCCAAGAATGTCCCTCCCGGGCGAAATGAAGTAATCCCACGTAATGACTCCACAAGGGGTTCGGCCGGAGGTAATGATCCCGAAAATTGTGTGCCGTTCGGTCCCCCGGTTTGACGGGCCAGGCGCATTAATTATCGAGAGCCGATGCTAGTGGGCTGTATCGGAACATTAACGCGCTGCTCGATAATGCTGATGGGACAGATGTTTGCGTGAAGCCACTAATGCTAACCGGCACGGAAAATGGTTATTTATGCGTAAAATTACACTTTCACTTGCGTCGCGGGTTTTGGCACATTCGGTTTCGTGAATGTCGTGCATTTTTACAGCAGGGGCTCGAAATGATTAACTTTGATGGACACATTACTGCTCATTATCCCTACGCTTTGATGGTTGGCTGGAAAAATGCGCATCAATTTGTTCAGTTTCGCTATTAAGCTGTGACGGCTAGGTTTAATACTAATTTATGATTGTTTACGTACACGCTTCAGCTCGAAAGAATCCTCCCAGGCGAAGATAGTATGAATTTCTCGTTTTACTTTGCAAAGCACGTTTTCATAAACATTCAGCAAAACCACCGTCGGTTACGGTGTGAATATGAATTGTTGAAAATTTGTCCTTAACATGCCGCCTTTGCCGACACCGTCACTTTTACTCTTGCCGACGATAGCTGCACAATGAACACATGGCGCCGTCCTTAACATTCAACGCTTCACCGAATGAACGAAGCAAAGGACACCCGGACACGGCTGCTGCCCAAACGCCCCCACAAACGGCCCCGGAAGACGGAACATTTGCACAATTCGCCCCTGTTGCATAATTGGTTTTCTATTTGTTCGCCATCGCCGGTTTTGCCGAACTTTCTCTCGCTCAAAAGGCAGCTCGGCAGCAAACCTGGGTGGACGGGGCATTGTTTCGCCCCATCGTGTATTGGCCATTTTGCGCGCTCGGATGAAACTGCATCCCTTCGGTCGGGTCGGTGCAGCGAGGTGCAGCGTCGAATTTTGGGGCAAACCCGTCCTGGGGCGAGAACCTTGCGACAGACAAAGTTGGTAATTTAATTTGCAAAGAAACTGTCGATGACGCTGCCAGTCTTCGGCCATTGCTGGCCGGTTGCGTTAAACTGTGCACTTAATGAACTACGTCTGCTTCCGTTCCGAAGGAGCGGTGAAGTTCAAACCCATCGCTTGGTATGATAATGTTTGTTTATCGTAGTGCACAGGACGGAAAAGCTGCCCTTAAAGGATCGGATAAAAAACTGCATCTCGCAAAGCACGTACCGCAACTGAATGCAAGCATCTTGAAAACGTCAGACCAATGTTAAGCGCAGGATATACTTCCACCGCTATCTTCCGTATCTGAACCTTTTTTTTTATTGCACACAATTTCGGTCGAATCAAAGTTATAACGCGACGGAGGAAAGCTGCTTAAAATGCATTATTCCAGCAATCTTTCAGTTTCCGGTCAGGTTTCGGTTGCGTTGCACTCGCCCACGTAACGGCAATCTGCGCAGCACGTGGTTCGCGTTGAACATCCCGTGTTCGACGATGCACTCACGTTGCGCATTAACCAGTGCATCTCTCATTCTGCCTCGTGCATGTTTATTTCTGTGCCATGTGATGATGATGTACGTACGGGTCATCTTCGTGCAGGAGATGCGTGCATGTGTGTGTGTGTGCGAGGTCGCCAGGCGGACAGGAGATGATTACGCCCAACTACACAACCGTTTCCGATGCTGTTCCCTTTGATGATGGCATTAGATGGCACGGTGCAGAGAATGCACACGATGTTCGGCGTACGATAGGAACTCATTATGAAATAAATATGAATGAAAACGGGCGGCAAACGCAAGAGGAGAAAGCAATCACATGTTGAGCATGTTTGTGATTGTGTTTCATTTACTTAATGCGCACTTCCTTTCGCATGCCGCTTTGATGTCGAAGTTTTATTAGCGCAGCAAAGCTGCCCCATTACACTGCGGATTCGGTACGCTTTAGTAGTTGAGTTATGGAAAAGAGTTTTGAGCATTCACAGCGGGAAATAGTTATAAAACGAAAGAGAACACATTGCGCCCTTGTAGACGCGTCTTATCAACACGTTTGTTAATGTTTGTAGCAAGTCATATAGGTAGTTTCCTAATTTCCCAGCAGTCCTAACGTGATCGGTGATGCAAATATTCACGTCTGGCTGGGATTCTCTGGTACTGGTCACACCGCTTACCAAGTTTTTATTAAAGGTTTGCACAAAAATATAAGTGGTTTTGATGCTGGATCCGAGTCGGATTTTCGTCTGCTTCACCACGGTCACAGTCGTAGCAGCAAGGATGTTTTACTTACACTCTGTTGGACCGTACGTTCGAAGAAGCACATGTAAATTAAGACCACAAAACTCACATTCTTCTTCATTATATTAGCCTGCCTTTTTTGCTGCTGTCCTTGCAGTATGCTCCTGGTATGCAAGGCACCGCTCCAAGGCAGAGATAATCATGAATGCGTCGGTTCGGTTCCGGCAGGCCTTTCCAGTACGGCCAAGGCAGCACATGGACACCACATAGAGCCGACCGCCGTTGGCTTCGGCTCGCTCGCAGTGCATTTGCGTTCGCCGTATTGAACCGGAAGCAGTGGGAAATTTAATTTTACCCCTCCGAAACCCCATTTATTTGGTGAATGCAAACCGGACCGGAATCGAAAACCTTGAATCTGTATCGTCCGAGCAGCTAGCTGCTCCCAAAGAAGTGAGGCGAGCGATTCGCATGAAATTCTTTCCACTATACCAGCCCCCCAAAAGGATTCGCTGTGAATGGTTTTACTTTTCTTGCTCTGTTCGTAACGAAACATTGACCAAAACTCGGTGCTTCTGGAGGAGTTCTGAGAAAAGCTAGCATGCTGGTTCGGGGAAGTAAGTTATAGTCAGAGTCAAAATTTGAACAGTGTATTTATTCAGCATAAATTAATTCATACAAATGCAAGAGTTTTTGTTACCCCCTTTTGGCATGTTATCGTGAAACTTTCAGCGCAGTTTCCATTCTAGAGTGGATTCCTACTAATGTCGCAACACCAACATGATGCTCACTTCCAGCAAATTTTCGTCGGTTAAATTTTCACCCCGTACCCTTCGAGACGCTGGCTCCCGGCCGCCGCGATGTGAATGCACTTTTCGCAGGAAAATCCATCATCCTTAGGCATTATTGAACCGCAAGCCGAAACGATCCTGCCGGGGCCTGCGAAAGCAATCAAACCATTCCATGGAGCCACATCGCCGCCGATCGGGCGTGAGGCGCCGAGGATCGTGGATGAAACACTCCGGGTTCCTCCCCACTAGCCAGCCTGAAAAGATCGAGCTGAAGGGCGTTTTCCTGTGCGAGTGCGTCTCAAGTCGTGGATGTCGCTGGAGCCATCCACACATTCGCGCTAGCCCAAGTAACCGGAAATGGAACGAAAAGTGCGCCATTTTCAATCTAAACACACACACACAAACACACTCGCACAGCACGTTCGATGGGAACGAGCCCCTTGCGGGTTTTCGTCTTACGTACATGGTGCCGGGTGCAGTGGAATGCATCGGCGGTAATCGAAATCTGTCAGCAAACACGCCGCCCGCAGCATCGGCGAAGACGGCCAGCGGTACCTAACGCGCCCCGGGAGAGTCGTTCCCGGCAAGTCGGATGGTCGGTGGGGCGAGTAAACGGTTGGTAATCTGCTTTCGAATTAGTATGTGTGTGTGTGTGTGTGTGTTTGAGGTTTTCACAAGCGAAGAAGGGAATTGCGCAGCGGGTCGAGACTATTAGTTGTGCAGACGAAGCCCTCCGACGTTTCGCGATGCAGACGGTGGGAAAATAAAAGTGCTTCCCCTGCAGAAAGTGCTTCTGGCGGCTTACCGGTGGGATTAGTTTCGGTGGGTTTGCTGTTTCTTAAGGTTCCCCCTGTGTAAGTCAAAGGCGCAGCACGAGTTCGAACTTTACGTGAGCGTTCACATCAAAGTGATTGACTTCGGCACTAACGATTATTTACAATTTCCATCGGAGGTAGTGTTTTGGAGCAATCGTCTTATGGATAAAAGCACTCCACCTATCTTTCACGCATTCCATATTGCATATGGTTTGATTTAGATACAGGTACACGTATCAGTTATCAGCAAGCACAAATAGCAAGCCACTACTGTCTACAAAACTATAAGCGCACTGCGTCAGGTGCTCGTTCAATTTGCAACTGTCCATCACTGTCTATGCAGCGGAAGAAAAAGAAAACCATCAACAATGTTACCGAACGTGCAGTAAACGCGCGAGTACCGACGCAATGGGTAATTTGTGTCATTTACTTCCGTTTTTCGCATCACCCACCTATCCATCAAGGACCGGTGTGACATGCTTGACTTACATCTGTCATAATATTTTGATACCCGGGTTCGCCGCGACAGGGCACCGGGTTTAATTTTTTATCGTTTTCACACGTGAGCATCGCACGCACACGCTCATCCCCATGAGCTTTGCGCACCGCGTAAACGACCGGGGTCGACGGGGATTTTCCGCAGCGAAGGTGGGAAAGTTTCTCCACTCGAGCTCGCTCTGGGAAAAAAACAGTCGCGATCCATCGCGAATGAGTCGTGCCAAATTGTATTGGTAGATTGTTTTTTTCCC
>KZ071679.1:53525-69571 GCA_002091845.1 Anopheles cracens | reverse complement strand
TACCAATACAATTTGGCACGACTCATTCGCGATGGATCGCGACTGTTTTTTCCCAGAGCGAGCTCGAGTGGAGAAATTTTCCCACCTTCGCTGCGGAAAATCCCCGTCGACCCCGGTCGTTTACGCGGCGCGTAAAGCTCATGGGGATGAGCGTGTGCGTGCGATGCTCACGTGTGAAAACGATAAAAAATTAAACCCGGTGCCCTGTCGCGGCTCTCGCAACTCGCACAATGGACTCGCGTCGGTGGTAAATGAGCAATCTAGCCAGAAGCGTGCGTGCGTGTGCGGAAGGCAACTTTCTTTGATGTGGAATCGAACCGCCTGATGTGAGCGGGGAATAAATAATGTCATAAATGAATTCCCCATAACGAAGGGACCTGCGGTGATGAAATCATGGAAGCAGTCACTGTGAACACCGTCATCCGTGAAAATCTGTGGCCCGACTGATGAAGTAATTATATAAGTGCTCGGAACCAATTACCGACCAACGGAACAATAATCACAGCACGGAGCAAACGATCGGAATAATGCACGAGATCATTCGATGGACATGTCAATGCAGCATGATGCACCACTTTGTGGTTGCCACAACCGACATCATTGTCGCTCGTCGGAACTGGCGGGATCGTGCAGTATAAATGGGATAATGGATCAACGCTATCATCTCGTATTAAAAGCATGCTCTTTTCCGGCAAAGTCGGGTTTTATTTTTATTTAACCGAATTGATGTTTGTTTTACGATACGATTGTTGTGATGAGCATTATTTTATCCATTGAACAGGTTTGGCATACAAATAACCTAATCTATTGTTCGCTTCACGATCGCTGCGTGGGCTTCATCTTACTTCCGGTTCCTTTCAGACAACATTCTTAAAACTTCTCATCAGCTCCTACCTTTTCACGTGCTTGCACAACCAGCGATCCAGTGATTTGAAAGAAAATGATCGTCCGAACATGGTTCGCTGTTCGCGATACGTACCTCATTTTCAATCTTGTACCGTATTCTACGGGGAAGCAATCGATGCAAGTACAGTTTCTGTAGCGCAGCTGCATCATCGTTGTTCGAAACACGTCCCGGGTGGATTGCGTGGTTGACTCGCTAGTTCGCGGTTGCGTTTGGTACGTGCGTGGATGAGAGAGGAGCCGGTTTCCATTTCTGTAACCGACCTAAACGATTGCAATTTGCTGCTGCTGCCAACCGAACAAGAGCAGCGAAGGTTTCCGCCGTTGATGAAAGGAAGAACAATCAACGCGCCGCAGACGGTAGGTTGTACGGGGTTTCCTAAAATCAGAGAGTTGCATCTGCGGGAAACAAGGACTGCATGAGCTTTGGACAGGAAAAGTTGGCTCCATAATGCAATAGCTTGCCGGTAGACGACTGTTCGCATCGACGTCGCGGAAATTATTTCGATATCACGTACTCAGAAAACATAGCTGACTTTGTTTCAGGATGTACGCTTGAACGCTTCTCTCTGATTAATTTGCTCAATGATTGAATCGCAGAAGTTTTCATTTGAATGACATCAACGGTATTTAGCAGTGGGTTTCGATAATTAAAGGATATGATTTTCGCAGTACTGACGAGGACATTAGTCGCATCTCGCAACTCGCACAATGGACTCGCGTCGGTGGTAAATGAGCAATCTAGCCAGAAGCGTGCGTGCGTGTGCGGAAGGCAACTTTCTTTGATGTGAAATCGAACCGCCTGATGTGAGCGGGGAATAAATAATGTCATAAATGAATTCCCCATAACGAAGGGACCTGCGGTGATGAAATTTTGTACGCACTATATCACAACTAAAGAGATTCTATTCTACCCAGCTTTTTTATGGCGAAACTTCATCACGATCTGTATAATGAATTTTTCAGCTGGAAAAGAAAGGAAAACGAAACCACTAATCTTAGTTTCTACAAGCGATCTACACGACACACCAAATCCAGCGGACATTTCCAATCTTCTTAGCCCGCGAACGACGCTGGAGTTCAAAGCACGGTGCTTAGCATCTGCATTTGAAAAAATAGAAAGTGGAATCGCCTTCTTTGCATAAGCGCAGATTATGCAGCAAAAAAGGATGTTGAAAAGGATAAAATGGAATAAACCGTTACGTTGAACCCAAGCTGCACTCGATTGCGCCAGATATAGTTTCTTTTCCTCAGAAGTTTCCTATCTGAATCAAGTTTCAAATAAACCGTGCCGGACTAAGGTTGACTGCTTGAGTGGGAGTTCTTTATACCACCAGCAAAGTGATTGCAAACAGAAGCTTTTTATGCTAGTGTTTTTATATTCGTTTCACTTTATTACATTTCAATTCTTCTTTTTCTATCGAGCTAAACGGTTTTCCATTACGAGTTGAGTATTCGCAGAATGTTTTATTTTTTTTTATGGAGCATCTAAAAGATATACTAATATTTGCATATTTGCCTTCGTTTCAGATTGACGTATTTTCTTTACGACCTTACAACCATAAATTGTTTATTCATCGAAAGTAAATTAGCAAATACTTCTCCTTCTGAAAATTCTGCTCCCCTTCTAAAGGCTCCAGTCGATACAGAGCAATTAGAAAATAATTTTCAAATAATTGCCATAAAACATCGGTCGTGTGGCAAGAGCAGAATCGTTCCCGTCGGGCTCATGTAAACGCGCCCTTCAACGGCAGACGCTTCAATGGGGGTTTTGAAAATTGAAAATCTAATTGCCGCCACGGGCGGAGTGCGATACAATGCTGGCGAGAAATGGGTGGGGATGGAAAGGGGTGATGATCCCAGCCCCATCAACGTTGCGCGTGCAGGTTGAAGGTGTAGCGACACGATAGAGGTGATTTATGTGTGAATAGAATTAATTAATTGATGCCCTGAAACCGGCGAAATCACTTTCGGTAGCTTTGCATGCTAAATACCTCATGATATGAGCGGATTATGCAGGTGTTAAATGTCAAATGAAGCGATGGGGTGTGTGTGCGTGAGGATTCCCCATTCGTGGGTAAATGTGAGTGTTTATGAGCGCTCTTTCTGCGTTGTGCAATGATTTCTACTTCGAACAAACTTCCAAAATGAATGGCTGGAGTTCAAAGCACGGTGCTTAGCATCTGCATTTGAAAAAATAGAAAGTGGAATCGCCTTCTTTGCATAAGCGCAGATTGTGCAGCAAAAAAGGATGTTGAAAAGAATAAAATGGAATAAACCGTTACGTTGAACCCAAGCTGCACTCGATTGCGCCAGATATAGTTTCTTTTCCTCAGAAGTTTCCCCTACAGCCATAATGCAATCTGATTGTGGTGCTTACTTGGGCATGTGGAAAGAGCGGATGTGATACCTCCCGTGGGATGTTTATTTACTAACACGGGATTTCAGGGCAGTATCTTGAAATTTGGGTGCCTATTCTTAGGTCTGCCAACGCATGGTGTGCGTGTGTGTTTTCCATTACGTTTCTACGTTGGATATGATATGGATCACGATACTTCATACAGGATCAACAGGAACTTTGGGATTGCAGTAGCATTGCAAACAGCTTATGAACAACCCCGTGGGACAAAATTTCTGAAGTTGATACAATAATCGGACAATAAGTGTTGAAAGTAAATGACAGGCGATCCGGATATGGGTTAGGTATTCCGAATAATCTACATTGTTTTCATTGAGCATCACATACTTTCACGTCAAATGCGGACGTTTTGAAATAACAGTTTTGACAGGTGGGGCGAAGTTTTCCGAACCGAGAGGAACAGCCTGGGAGCAGCGATCCTGGAACAACCCGTTGTTGGTAATTATGCGAAGACGTTGGTGTGACGAGTTTTCCAAGAAAGCCTTTCCTTTCGAGCACCAACTTGCTATGGTAAGTAGATCCCTCGCCAAACACGCAACATGTTCAGAAAGTGGGTCGCTTCAAACGCGTTCCCGGCTCCAAATCTTCGAACTGACCGTAAGCTGTACGCATGCAAGACCCATGTCACAAGAATTGATTGATCCGGAAAAACAACAGACATTTTCTAGTCTACTGTAGATGCCAGCGCTCCAGCTAACTGGTCGACGGTGACGGGATCTGACAAGTGGTCCATAATGCGAGGGTACAGGTCTTGCACGGACCAGCCATAAACGTACTTTACCACATGCCGAAATGAGGGTACAATTTGCGACTAGGACCGTGTGCACTCATCCCCGGGTCCCATGCAAACAATCCTTTGGAATAAACATTTGAGAGACGTTTCATTTGCCTTTGGGCTGAACGAGGTCCCTGTAAGATCGTTACGGAGAAGGCTTCACGGTCGTAAAATGCATTTGAATGCTGGCACGGTATAAAGCGGCAAAGTCACGATTCAAATACGTTACATCATGCTTGCGTGCGAAAATTTCATATAACATAGAGGAGGCTTCTCTGATGCGCACGTTGAAGCAGTTTTTGCTAAGTATGCAAGAAGCAGATAAATTATTGCACACGGTCACGGAATCGAACCCAAGTGGCACGTGACTTAGGTGTAAAAAATCAACAATCAGTCAATCGCGGAAGTCAATAAATGTCTCATCATTTTCGCATTTCGTTCCATGCCCTAACGCTGCGCCTTGTCTCGCCGCTTCAAGAAGAAGGGCCAAGCAAAATCAACAGCACTCCGTTTTCTATGCCTGCGTAAGATAAATCGGCTTCATCCATCATTCGGGTGGCTCGGGAGATTAGACGCAGCTTTTCTGGGCTTGTTCCTACAGCCATAATGCAATCTGATTGTGGTGCTTACTTGGGCATGTGGAAAGAGCGGATGTGATACCTCCCGTGGGATGTTTATTTACTAACACGGGATTTCAGGGCAGTATCTTGAAATTTGGGTGCCTATTCTTAGGTCTGCCAACGCATGGTGTGCGTGTGTGTTTTCCATTACGTTTCTACGTTGGATATGATATGGATCACGATACTTCATACAGGATCAACAGGAACTTTGGGATGATAAACAGTCTAATTTAAACAGATAGACAACTTTGTGTGTTACACTCTCACCCGATTATTCACGTTCGTTGTTTGATAGCCGTTTTATTAGGCTAAAACAGGTTTTCCGCAATCTCTCAACAGCACGCCGGCATCAAGTACATCAAGCAGTACACTTTAATTTCCCATTCATCACATTATCTTCGAGTTCCGCAAACGTAGCGTCCACTTCCACGGAAACATTATTATTTTTTCATCGCCGTTTAACCTGCTCGGGTCCGGTTCAGGCGGCTGGAAATCACGAAAGGCTCTCTCGCAGGGAATTATGTTTACCGAAAAATGTCGGCCACGGAAGTGAAAGTTTAATGCAACGTTACAAGAGGCCGGTAATAAACTTTCATAACCTGTAGTGTCTGGTGTGCCTGCGCAAATCGTGAGGCCCCCAGTCCAGTGCACCAGTTGGCAGCTGCGGAGCGAATCAAGGGTGCAGAGGGCCGAAGTGTTTTTGCGCGAATAAAGAAAGCGAATCATGTACTTAAAGTAAAGATTCCGAAGCGAACACAGCTTGTTTAAATTATGTTCCCTCGTCTCATGGCTCGCTTCGGTTCCAGTGCGCCGTGGCACGTTCGATGAAGATAACGAGCACATTTCAGAAGGAACGGGCAAGATGTCTTACTTTTGCACCTTTCCAAATGAACTTCTCTTACCGGCGCGCTGGTGGTGCAAAAGAAAAGTCTACTTTCAGTTAAAGCTCACTTGAACAAAAAAAAAACGATGGGTTTGGTTGCGATCCCTCTTTGTGTTACGTACTACGTGAATCCATTTCAAGAGAAACTCCGCGCAAACAGAAGAACAAACTCGAGCATCATCTTTTTAATGTTATTTGGGCACGTCGGAGCGAGAAGGCAACGGAAAAGGGCAGGTTTCGCCCTCCCGAGCAAGTGTGCTTAGTACCAAGTGTGCTTTTCTTTTAGGCTACAAAAATTAGTTTAAATCGTATAATGACGCACACGAACGCAGCACACCTGGTGGCAACAAGGATTCCTCGTGATAAATTTCAGTATTCTTTTTTCGTTAGATTAAACGAACACAGCACAGGCTTATTCGTATCGAGTTATCTCGCTGCCTTCAAAGAAGGTGTTTTTTCACCGTCTTCCTACATGCGAGCAGAAGTTTGTCGACTACATACCTAACATTCAACACAAACACATCTGTGATGATTTATTATTTCCCGAAGAGCTCAGTGTAGGACGCGTAGGAACATTCTGCATTCTTTGCTATTGCTTTCTTTAGAGAAAAAAAACTGTTGTTTTTTGTAGAAAAAAAAACGTTGTTTGATAGCCGTTTTATTAGGCTAAAACAGGTTTTCCGCAATCTCTCAACAGCACGCCGGCATCAAGTACATCAAGCAGTACACTTTAATTTCCCATTCATCACATTATCTTCGAGTTCCGCAAACGTAGCGTCCACTTCCACGGAAACATTATTATTTTTTCATCGCCGTTTAACCTGCTCGGGTCCGGTTCAGGCGGCTGGAAATCACGAAAGGCTCTCTCGCAGGGAATTATGTTTACCGAAAAATGTCGGCCACGGAAGTGAAAGTTTAATGCAACGTTACAAGAGGCCGGTAATAAACTTTCATAACCTGTAGTGTCTGGTGTGCCTGCGCAAATCGTGAGGCCCCCAGTCCAGTGCACCAGTTGGCAGCTGCGGAGCGAATCAAGGGTGCAGAGGGCCGAAGTGTTTTTGCGCGAATAAAGAAAGCGAATCATGTACTTAAAGTAAAGATTCCGAAGCGAACACAGCTTGTTTAAATTATGTTCCCTCGTCTCATGGCTCGCTTCGGTTCCAGTGCGCCGTGGCACGTTCGATGAAGATAACGAGCACATTTCAGAAGGAACGGGCAAGATGTCTTACTTTTGCACCTTTCCAAATGAACTTCTCTTACCGGCGCGCTGGTGGTGCAAAAGAAAAGTCTACTTTCAGTTAAAGCTCACTTGAACAAAAAAAATAAGTCACGATTCAAATACGTTACATCATGCTTGCGTGCGAAAATTTCATATAACATAGAGGAGGCTTCTCTGATGCGCACGGTGAAGCAGTTTTTGATAAGTATGCAAGAAGCAGATAAATTATTGCACACGGTCACGGAACCCAAGTGGCACGTGACTTAGGTGTAAAAAATCAACAATCAGTCAATCGCGGAAGTCAATAAATGTCTCATCATTTTCGCATTTCGTTCCATGCCCTAACGCTGCGCCTTGTCTCGCCGCTTCAAGAAGAAGGGCCAAGCAAAATCAACAGCACTCCGTTTTCTATGCCTGCGATGGAATTAATAAATATCCTTTGGTTCTGCTTTATGGATCCGTTCGAGAAGTTTGGCGAGTAAAATGACCATTGATCTACCGGCTAACAACCATGTCTGTTTGCCCTTTTTCCTGTGTGGAGCATTGGATGGATCAGCTGCTCAAGTTCTTCAATATGTAGGTCAATATTTCTTTTCTCTTCTCACCCTTCAAGACATCCGCGCGATGGTAGAGCGAATAAAAAACGAATCAATATTTATCTCAATCTTTTGAAGTGTTCCGCTCGTAAATGGAACGTGTATCATTTTGCCTTTTGGTATCATAATCCAAACTTCAACAAAAGCAGTAATAACCACGCTGAGCACTTTGTCAAACTAGGTTTTCAAGAGGCACTTTCTGAAAAGCAATTTAAATTAAAACTTTCAGACGCTTCCGAAGTTATGTTGCTCTTTCGTACTGTTTATCATTCCTCGTTTAATATTATGATATAAGGCTACTGCGAGGGATGCAATCTATAGGATAAACTTTCGAGTTAGTTATGAAGAGCTTCTTCATACATGGTGCTTCTTGCGACATAGGTACATGCGCCAAACTTTTAATACCGGGTCAGGCTTTCAGCGTGCATGTACATGCATCATTGCAGTAGCATTGCAAACAGCTTATGAAAAACCCCGTGGGACAAAATTTCTGAAGTTGATACAATAATCGGACAATAAGTGTTGAAAGTAAATGACAGGCGATCCGGATATGGGTTAGGTATTCCGAATAATCTACATTGTTTTCATTGAGCATCACATACTTGCACGTCAAATGCGGACGTTTTGAAATAACAGTTTTGACAGGTGGGGCGAAGTTCTCCGACCCGAGAGGAACGGCCTGGTATCAGCGATCCTCGAACAACCCGTTGTTGGTAATTATGCGAAGACGTTGGTGTGACGAGTTTTCCAAGAAAGCCTTTTCTTTCGAGCACCAACTTGCTATGGTAAGTAGATCCCTCGCCAAACACGCAACATGTTCAGAAAGTGGGTCGCTTCAAACGCGTTCCCGGCTCCAAATCTTCGAACTGACCGTAAGCTGTACGCATGCAAGACCCATGTCACAAGAATTGATTGATCCGGAAAAACAACAGACATTTTCTAGTCTACTGTAGATGCCAGCGCTCCAGCTAACTGGTCGACGGTGACGGGATCTGACAAGTGGTCCAAAATTCCACCGAATCACGACGAAACACCCGGACGGACGCACAGATAGAGCGTTCTGGTTCACCGTTCACATTCCTTCGCAGAGAACAATGCTCTGCCCAAAGGGAATCGTTAGTGAAATTCAAGATGCAGAATAAACACATCACGGATGGCGTATTTCGACGGGCTCAGATTATGGATGTTGTGAAGATGAAATAATTCTTTGTTCAAATCTTGGACTTCTTAATGATCAAATACAGCATACCTTTTCTATTTGTCCAGTGTGTAATGACAAGCTACAGGGCATTGTATAACATAAACGTCCTTTGAATATTGCTATCTTACAGCAAAAATAAGGAAACAAATTTGAACAAGGAAAGCACACCTGAGTTCTTTTTCCTTTTCGAACAGACTATAATTCAATATTTGACAGAACGTTATGATCATAACTAATATTTCAAAGGAAGAGAGTTGGAAGGAAGAAAAGGGATAAGGAAAGATACTCAATAAGAGTGTTCTTTTAATGGACCCATCAGAGGCAGTAACAGTGATGGAATTAATAAATATCCTTTGGTTCTGCTTTATGGATCCGTTCGAGAAGTTTGGCGAGTAAAATGACCATTGATCTACCGGCTAACAACCATGTCTGTTTGCCCTTTTTCCTGTGTGGAGCATTGGATGGATCAGCTGCTCAAGTTCTTCAATATGTAGGTCAATATTTCTTTTCTCTTCTCACCCTTCAAGACATCCGCGCGATGGTAGAGCGAATAAAAAACGAATCAATATTTATCTCAATCTTTTGAAGTGTTCCGCTCGTAAATGGAACGTGTATCATTTTGCCTTTTGGTATCATAATCCAAACTTCAACAAAAGCAGTAATAACCACGCTGAGCACTTTGTCAAACTAGGTTTTCAAGAGGCACTTTCTGAAAAGCAATTTAAATTAAAACTTTCAGACGCTTCCGAAGTTATGTTGCTCTTTCGTACTGTTTATCATTCCTCGTTTAATATTATGATATAAGGCTACTGCGAGGGATGCAATCTATAGGATAAACTTTCGAGTTAGTTATGAAGAGCTTCTTCATACATGGTGCTTCTTGCGACATAGGTACATGCGCCAAACTTTTAATACCGGGTCAGGCTTTCAGCGTGCATGTACATGCATCATTGCAGTAGCATTGCAAACAGCTTATGAACAACCCCGTGGGACAAAATTTCTGAAGTTGATACAATAATCGGACAATAAGTGTTGAAAGTAAATGACAGGCGATCCGGATATGGGTTAGGTATTCCGAATAATCTACATTGTTTTCATTGAGCATCACATACTTAATTCTTTGTTCAAATCTTGGACTTCTTAATGATCAAATACAGCATACCTTTTCTATTTGTCCAGTGTGTAATGACAAGCTATAGGGCATTGTATAACCTTCGCTTACGAGCGAGGCTTAAACGTCCTTTGAATATTGCTATCTTACAGCAAAAATAAGGAAACAAATTTGAACAAGGAAAGCACACCTGAGTTCTTTTTCCTTTTCGAACAGACTATAATTCAATATTTGACAGAACGTTCTGATCATAACTAATATTTCAAAGGAAGAGAGTTGGAAGGAAGAAAAGGGATAAGGAAAGATACTCAATAAGAGTGTTCTTTTAATGGACCCATCAGAGGCAGTAACAGTGATGGAATTAATAAATATCCTTTGGTTCTGCTTGGAGCCAACTTTTCCTGTCCAAAGCTCATGCAGTCCTTGTTTCCCGCAGATGCAACTCTCTGATTTTAGGAAACCCCGTACAACCTACCGTCTGCGGCGCGTTGATTGTTCTTCCTTTCATCAACGGCGGAAACCTTCGCTGCTCTTGTTCGGTTGGCAGCAGCAGCAAATTGCAATCGTTTAGGTCGGTTACAGAAATGGAAACCGGCTCCTCTCTCATCCACGCACGTACCAAACGCAACCGCGAACTAGCGAGTCAACCACGCAATCCACCCGGGACGTGTTTCGAACAACGATGATGCAGCTGCGCTACAGAAACTGTACTTGCATCGATTGCTTCCCCGTAGAATACGGTACAAGATTGAAAATGAGGTACGTATCGCGAACAGCGCACCATGTTCGGACGATCATGTTCTTTCAAATCACTGGATCGCTGGTTGTGCAAGCACGTGAAAAGGTAGGAGCTGATGAGAAGTTTTAAGAATGTTGTCTGAAAGGAACCGGGAGTAAGATGAAGCCCACGCAGCGATCGTGAAGCGAACAATAGATTAGGCTATTTGTATGCCAAACCTGTTCAATGGATAAAATAATGCTCATCACAACAATCGTATCGTAAAACAAACATCAATTCGGTTCATTGATTCCACCATGGCCGCGCGCTTGTATGATACGGTTATATCCTTGGAATAGAGTCAACGCGACCTGAGCTATTTTACTTGTGCAGAAGAAGATTTGTCGCTTCCAGCGATGCTCCATATTCTTCTCGGAAAGAATCACATTCGTCTCCGTGGTATTGACGAAAATGTGTTGGGATCTCGAGCCGTTTGTCTCTTCCGTCGCTTGCGCTCACCTTCTTCTTCGCTTCCATTAAACGTGATAGAAACCGAAACTCATGCCGTCTTCTAACGTTTTCCTGAAGTGCACGTTCCCGTGCTCGTGATTAATTCCAACGCGGAACTGGAGTACGGAGCATGAAATTCGCTCCGACTTTGTTCGGCGTGACATAAGCGACGGTGTGATAAGAAGATTATCACACTGCCTGATACCTTTGGTGCTCTTGGTGTAATGTTAGACGCTGGCAGGTTGTGAGGGTTTCTCGCGACCTCACGAGTAAGCTACGTCACACAGGCCAGAAGCCTTACATGTGTGCGTTTTCTCATCAAAAACGAACCGTGGCTTGGTTAAGGAAGCTGTTTGTCTTGTTTCAGGTGACAAATTACAGAAACAGACGCAGTTGAATGGCCTTTTCCAATATCATGATTGCGTGGTCATAAGGTGACATGGAAGTTTCTGGAACAACTTCCTCGCATGAAAGTGCCAGCGAAGAAGTGCAAATGTTTTTTGTCTCACATTATCTTCGAGTTCCGCAAACGTAGCGTCCACTTCCACGGAAACATTATTATTTTTTCATCGCCGTTTAACCTGCTCGGGTTCCGGTTCAGGCGGCTGAAAATCACGAAAGGCTCTCTCGCAGGGAATTATGTTTACCGAAAAATGTCGGCCACGGAAGTGAAAGTTTAATGCAACGTTACAAGAGGCCGGTAATAAACTTTCATAACCTGTAGTGTCTGGTGTGCCTGCGCAAATCGTGAGGCCCCCAGTCCAGTGCACCAGTTGGCAGCTGCGGAGCGAATCAAGGGTGCAGAGGGCCGAAGTGTTTTTGCGCGAATAAAGAAAGCGAATCATGTACTTAAAGTAAAGATTCCGAAGCGAACACAGCTTGTTTAAATTATGTTCCCTCGTCTCATGGCTCGCTTCGGTTCCAGTGCGCCGTGGCACGTTCGATGAAGATAACGAGCACATTTCAGAAGGAACGGGCAAGATGTCTTACTTTTGCACCTTTCCAAATGAACTTCTCTTACCGGCGCGCTGGTGGTGCAAAAGAAAAGTCTACTTTCAGTTAAAGCTCACTTGAACAAAAAAAAAACGATGGGTTTGGTTGCGATCCCTCTTTGTGTTACGTACTACGTGAATCCATTTCAAGAGAAACTCCGCGCAAACAGAAGAACAAACTCGAGCATCATCTTTTTAATGTTATTTGGGCACGTCGGAGCGAGAAGGCAACGGAAAAGGGCAGGTTTCGCCCTCCCGAGCAAGTGTGCTTAGTACCAAGTGTGTTATGTTTGTCGAATGTTGTTTCGCACGCAGACTTAAGCAAACCCCGAAAAGATCATCACATTGTCCACCCCCCGGTGCTCTGCCGAAGACTTTTATCGATCGCCTGCGGGCGCAACTTTCCACTTTCCAACAGCCACCCGCCCACACCCACCGCGCGAACGGTTACGCGCTGCGTGAAGCGTGAAAGTTTGTGCACGCCCTTTTTCGCCCGACCAAAGTTCATCTCGTTAAAACGGGTTAAAGCGACAATCGGAGTAAAGTTTTGCACCGGAAAATTCCCGGGCAGTTCGCGGCTGGTCAACGGCGGGCGGCGGGCAAGTGGTTGGCAAACCCCGTGGGGTGTAAATATCGCCCCGAAAGCTTACACAGGAATTACCCATCACACGGCGCTCACGGGCACGTGCTCCTTCTCTGGGCCGTCGGAAGGGAAGCACAAATTTGCGGAACGACGGTGGCAACGCGTACGGCAACGCTTACTCACTTAATTATGCGAACGTTTTCTTAATTAATGATTCCAATTTCCACGCCCGGTTTTTGTGTCCCACTGGTTCCCTTTCAACCCCTTTTCAAACACATCGGATGGTTGGAATCGGAACAGAATAATTATCGGATTGTTCTTTTCCTGGACGAGCTACGGTGGAGATATTTTCTACGCAATTCGGGTGCTGGTGAGTAATTTGGAGTAGAATTAAGTGTTTTTTTTTAGTATTCAAAAGGCAGGTGTTAATTTGTCCATCTGGACGCCCATTGTACCGAGAAGTTCTATCGGTTTCTTCTTTGTGTGAAGAGTCCACTGTCCACAATTGAAGTTCTTCAGAACTGCGATGGAGTGCGGAACTGCATTTGGTCCCGTCCGTTCCTGGTACTGGCCGAAAGTGCCCGGCCTGGAGGCCTTGGTGTCTTTGAAATTTGCAAAGAATTTCCGCCACAGCACGGGCACGGGATAACTTTTCGTCCGCTTCGGCTGCTACTTCAAGTTTTGCAGATATCGTTATCGCCCGACTGAAAGCACTCCGGTGGAGCAGTTCAAGCATGCAGAGATGGCTTTTCTATCGACCGCTTTTGGGGGCACTGATTCCGGGCTTTCCTCTTTTCCAGGCATTTGCTCCAACGAGTGCGCGTTGTGCAGAAAGGCACGCCGCAAGATTGAAACGCTTTAAGTGGATTTCAGTCCGAGCGAATCGATGCTTGATTTGCTTTCACTGCTCTTCCGTAGGCTGCCGATGCTGCATCCCGTATCGGCGACGGAACCGGGTGAGGTTGGTTCCGATAGACCCTGCGGACGATACGGTGGTGCTTGTGCGGAGTCGCTAGATCGATATGAAAAAGGGAAGCGATTTCGTTCGGTATGCTGTGGGAGCTTTTAAAGTAGCTTATCGTTCAACGTAGCGGATGAAGTTCCATTGTTACTATGTTGTGTATGAAAGGATACATTTTTGGGTGGTTTCGATAATGTGCTTGATTCGTTCTGCTCTATATAACATAAAATAAAATATTTGGAAAATAAATAAAATAAAAAAATCAAATAAAAATAATAATTACATTCATTTTGGAAGTTTGTTCGAAGTAGAAATCATTGCACAACGCAGAAAGAGCGCTCATAAACACTCACATTTACCCACTAATGGGGAATCCTCACGCACACACACACCCCATCGCTTCATTTGACATTTAACACCTGCATAATCCGCTCATATCATGAGGTATTTAGCATGCAAAGCTACCGAAAGTGATTTCGCCGGTTTCAGGGCATCAATTAATTAATTCTATTCACACATAAATCACCTCTATCGTGTCGCTACACCTTCAACCTGCACGCGCAACGTTGATGGGGCTGGGATCATCACCCCTTTCCATCCCCACCCATTTCTCGCCAGCATTGTATCGCACTCCGCCCGTGGCGGCAATTAGATTTTCAATTTTCAAAACCCCCATTGAAGCGTCTGCCGTTGAAGGGCGCGTTTACATGAGCCCGACGGGAACGATTCTGCTCTTGCCACACGACCGATGTTTTATGGCAATTATTTGAAAATTATTTTCTAATTGCTCTGTATCGACTGGAGCCTTTAGAAGGGGAGCAGAATTTTCAGAAGGAGAAGTATTTGCTAATTTACTTTCGATGAATAAACAATTTATGGTTGTAAGGTCGTAAAGAAAATACGTCAATCTGAAACGAAGGCAAATATGCGAATATTAGTATATCTTTTAGATGCTCCATAAAAAAAACATTCTGCGAATACTCAACTCGTAATGGAAAACCGTTTAGCTGGATAGAAAAAGAAGAATTGAAATGTAATAAAGTGAAACGAATATAAAAACACTAGCATAAAAAGCTTCTGTTTGCAATCACTTTGCTGGTGGTATAAAGAACTCCCACTCAAGCAGTCAACCTTAGTCCGGCACGGTTTATTTGAAACTTGATTCAGATAGGAAACTTCTGAGGAAAAGAAACTATATCTGGCGCAATCGAGTGCAGCTTGGGTTCAACGTAACGGTTTATTCCATTTTATCCTTTTCAACATCCTTTTTTGCTGCATAATCTGCGCTTATGCAAAGAAGGCGATTCCACTTTCTATTTTTTCAAATGCAGATGCTAAGCACCGTGCTTTGAACTCCAGCGTCGTTCGCGGGCTAAGAAGATTGGAAATGTCCGCTGGATTTGGTGTGTCGTGTAGATCGCTTGTAGAAACTAAGATTAGTGGTTTCGTTTTCCTTTCTTTTCCAGCTGAAAAATTCATTATACAGATCGTGATGAAGTTTCGCCATAAAAAAGCTGGGTAGAATAGAATCTCTTTAGTTGTGATATAGTGCGTACAAAAACTCTCTGGCAATCTGTACCAACGAGTTGAGAAATATGAGCACAGCCCAGCATCGAAGTTGGCATCTTTTTCCGAGCGTTAACGCTTCCACACCTCCTGCGACGCAAAACTTACAACCACATGAGTAACGATTATTGCTTGGACTGTTTGGCAATTTTTCACTCGCTTTTTATTGCGCTTTTCGAACGCAACTTTCAAACTGCAAACCCCCAAACTGCACGTCCCTCACACTCGCTACTTGTTGCACATTCCCGTGGAAGCCGCGCCCGTGCAACTGTGACGCGAGAATAGATAATTGTTTTCCCCCGAGACGGAAGGAACTTTCAGCGCCATCTGTTCCAATTTTCAACACCCGTCGGCAAACGGTAGAAAGAACGAAGCATTGGTGAGGCAAAAACTATGCCCGGCGTTCGAATAGTTTCGCTCCACCCTTTCCAAAAACGAGCCGTTGTGGGGGGGGTTTAGCGTGGGGGCGTTATTATTTCCTTGTAAAAATGGGAAGGAAGCGTGTAAAATTTTTACGATCGTTGTTTTATACTTGTTCGTGCAGGGGGGTTTAAATTTACATTTCTTCACCTTGCTTCCGGGTTGCGGAACTGCCGCCGGCCCTGCCAGCAACGACGAGCGCACAAAAAAGAGGCGGCCAAGAATGCGGGAAAAGTTAGCAGCGCAAAGAGAAAGCTCGAGCAAACAGGGTCATCGTGACGACACTGCGGGCGTTTCGTGATTTTTGTCCGGATAAAGAATGTTGTCAAGCAACAGGAAAAAAAACCCGCATTCCTCGTGTCTGAGAGATAGAGACGAAATTCGTTCGACAAAGACGATCGCATTATTCGGTGGGCCGTAAAATTGGGGGGCCCAAAGAAAATTTCAAGTCGTTAACTGGCAAGTGATGGAAATGGAAATAAAACACAAAGAAATTATTCTCGATGGACTGTGAAAGCAAATCAAATTCCACTTGCTGGTGGTTTAGGCTAAGGACATTTACAGATTTT
>KZ071679.1:29835-53515 GCA_002091845.1 Anopheles cracens | reverse complement strand
AGCGAAGTTTAGTCTTATATCATTTGCAAGATAGGTAACAGAAAAAAACCCCATTTTATGACCTGTCGATTATGTGTTCAACATAGCGTTTCTCTGTAGTGCACACTTTCTTCACGGTAAGAATAAAATGGAAGCCGTTTTCATAAAACGGCTGCAAACTTCGTCACCCGTCACTGCCGGAACTGGCGGTATGCAATATTAACGTGATAAAGTCATTCGACCGTAAAATGCTGGTTTATCGCACGGCATCGGAATGTGTTTGCTTGTACATACGCTCGTCAACGCTGTTTTTATCTGACAAAGACATCCGCCCAGCGCACACGGGTCTCGAGGACGTGCCATCGGGAGAATGTACGGGTTTTTTTTTCGCTCGCACTCGCGCTCGTTCGGAATTGTTTCCCGGAACTGTTTAACTCATTTTGAAGCATTTTATTTGCGGTTACGCATAACTTTCGCGTGACGCCGAGCCTTTGCGCAAGGCGACGGAAGGATGAAACCCGCATGGAATGAAGTTTGTTGTTTTTGTTGTTGTTGTATTAGTGTCACCAGCGTAAGGACACCATCCGTCAACATCGGGTGCGGGATCGTTATCATTCCGGTAGGGCACGAGATGGGAAAAGTTTTAAAATACGCCATCACCAACCGCATGCGATTAATTTGTCCGTTAAGGATCGGCGTTTGGTGGGATTTAAATTGGACGGAAATACCTGTGTATTAATACGGCATGTTTTTTTTACACACGATACTATGAAATATATCGTCCGCGCACAAAATACCGTACCCACATTTTTAGCCATCCAAATCCTCTAGACGAAACCGCAGAAACGTTCGCTGTTCCGCTCGAGTAAACCCGCTCGCGCGGGATTAACATATTAGTGCGTGAAAAATGGCGTTCGTCACACGGGCACACGCCTCCGTTAGCGCATCATTTCGATACCGACGGATGCGGTCGCGGTTTGTCAGCAAGTCAACCCACGCCGGGCCCGCTGTCGTTTCGCTTTGATTACGTGATTAACACTCCGCAAATCCAATCGTGGAACGGAAGGAATTTTAATGTCATCTTTGCGGTTTCACCGTTTCGAGCGGGCTCACGTGTGTGCGCTGTGACACGCATGTGTGTTGAAGGTTGGTCCGACCGAAGATCGACCGAGCGACAAAAAGCAGAGAGACCACCAGAAAATATGATGCCCACTGCGAACGACGTGGCTCGAGCAGGAGGGTAAAGCGAAACCTACGAAGACTTGTGGCATGCTGCAGGGCTGAAAGGGGTTGCAGCCCACGTGTGAACGTGCAAGGCGACCATTGCAGGGGCGCTGTAACTTCGCAGAGCAAGCAGAAGAAAAACGAACGTAAGCAACACGAGAGTAAACGAGCATGGAGCATACTTTGAAAGTCTTTGAGTAACAAACGATCCTTTCATGTTTCATCCTCATTTGACGCACAGTGGAGCGATATCCGTGTGTATATTAAATTTCTTATAACACGAAAATATGAAGAGGAAGGTGGCGAGAAAGAGATGATGAAATTGAAATGGATGAACAGTAAATTCCTTCTCAATTCAATGAACAAAATCGACCAGTTTCTTTGAAACAAATAGCGAGAAAGAAGCGATAAAAATAAAACGGAACCCGAACGCAGTAGATTAATCCGGATATATTTTTCCCGAGAACAAATGGAATGTATTACCAAGGCTTTGGAACATAATTTATGATACTTCTAATTACATTTACGAAACCGTTTTTCTCGTTTCATTGATGGCCCTTGTCACGATCGCTCGTTGTCGTGCGTCATGAAGGAAACGTCAACACATTTCGCTACCGCCAAAGCACAACACGGCGCAGCGCCCCAACAACTTTGTCTATTTGGCTTCCTAACTATCCAATTCTAGCACCCACCATCTCCGCCGTCTGCACCGGTGACGGTGTACTCTTCTATTCAATGCGAGAAGTACTTCATTAAGTGTGCAATTTAACGCTTCAGATGACTCAAACAAAATCGCACTCACACACACACAGCAGGGCAGCGCCAACAATCGTCGGTTTTCTTGAGAAATCCAATAACAAACTTTCTCTGCTCTGCTCCTGCTATCGCCGGAGCCGGGAGTGAATGTTTTGCGAAACAGTTCGGTGCGACCGGCATCGAATGTGAATTCGAAACTTTCCGCCGGCGTTGGACGTTGGAGCAAGCAGCATCTTATCTGGTCTTTGTTCCACGAACATACACCTACAATCGAACGCTTGTTTGGGGTTTATTTTTCGTAAAATGGACAAAACGCAGCCTGTTGGCTAACGACATGTCGCTCTATTTGTGGTGCGATAAATTGCCAATTAAATAATTTAACTATCCAAATGACGCACGCACTCTCACGAAAAGTTAGATTGCTTACAAAAGTTTACTTCGTGTTGTACCGCAAAGCTTCTAAGAAATGCCATATGTCAGCCACCAGAAACGGTTGACAAATATAAATCAATTAAAAGTGCCATTCCGCTCGAACAACCAAATCAATCTATTGCGCCCGCCCGGCCGCATCAGAATGACAAGAAAACGGAAGCGCTCGCAATAGGCAAAGTGATCTCGAAAGAAAATCCACTTCATAATCCCCGGCAGCTTCCCTCGTAATTTGTAAATCTCGATCCGCTCCTGCGGGCCCACAGACCCACACAACAGAAACAACATCAGCAGCAACAGCAGCAGCTACAAACATCCCCACGGCCGGAGCATTATCGAGTGGAGTTTGGCAAACATAATGATCAATTTTCCCTCAAATCGGTTGGCAGATGATTTGAATTTCAAATCATCATTCAAATTGCGGCTTCCGTCACAACCCGGTACGCGAACGGGGCATACCACCGTCATCTCCTGCTTCTTGCTGATTATTTCCCTGCTGGGTATTTCATTCACAATCAGCACGGGATCGTCCAGTCCAGATTCCCCAGTCGCGAGCACAAGAAGGTACGGGACGGGCATGTCAAACGGATATGATTTGTTGGAAAGATTACCGCGGGATGGCATCATTTGAATTTGTTTAATGAAGGTTAAGCCGGTCCAGCCGGGCAGCAACAAAACACACAAAACCGAAGTCATTCGATGAAAGCTTTTCTTTCCGTTGATTTCCACTTGTTCGGGGGTGTTTTGTGTTTTGGTTTTTTTTTGAGGTTCATGAAAAACTTGACAAGCGTTTTTTTGTCACGTTCGATAGAATCAAGCGTATGATAATAATTTTGACAATCAATTTATGCCCTTACACTCAAAGAATTGACGTTTGAAAAGGTATTTTTGTCGTTTATTTTCAAACTATCGTTCACTCACCATCGAGCGAACTCGCAAAAACATCGAAAAGAAATGTTTTCCCAGCGGAAGATCACAATGGGTCAAACGAGAGCATAAATTGATACCCATCTGCTGTGGAGGAGAATGTTTTTCCCAGAATCTATTCTTTCACCTTGGTGGTCCGACACGTAAAACACAAACTTCTCGCCGAACTGCGGCGTGTGGCGAGCATGCCAGTAGGTGGCGAGAGCGAAACCCGCAAGATTAATCGCACCAGATATCGCTACCCACTTACATCCACCTAGCAGAAAATTTATTTTCTTTTATTAGTGGCACGAACAACACCCACAGTGGCAGCGCGCACAAACGGAGTGAAGTGTGACTCCGCACAAAGCGGCGAAGAGGAAAACAAAATCAACACTCACGCGCGTCCGACTTCAACACGATCAACGCGAAGGGGGGGCGCCTAAATCTCGGACGTTCCAAAATCCGGCTCCTCCCGTAAGACAAGCGACACGGAGCGAAAAACGACTCGACTCGGCTCTAGCCGTGCCGTGCGAGTGTGATGGTGGCGTTTGTTACTAGCATTCTTTTTCCCAGCCCTTGGAACCCGCGTGTGACACCAGGAGCATGCTTGGGTGCGAACGCCCGAAGCATCTCCACTGCTTATCACCAAACCTCTTCGCTTATCATTGCGTCGCTCTCTCGCTCACGCGCCCTCGTGGCAGCACGCTGTGAAGCTCGGTTGCGTTTTTCCGTTCTGCACGTCGTCTTTTGCATTATGTATGACTCATTTTTCGACTTTAACCGTTGCCTTTGCAACGCAGGCATCCACCGGCGTCCACAGGACACGTGTTCGCGTCGCTGTATCGCACTTGAGAAAAGTGCACTGCAATCGTTATGAAACGTGAAGAATAATGCGAACGAACGCCGCACAAACCCCGGGTGAAGTTCGCAGCGCGACCGACCGAACCGAAAGCATGACAAACGGATCGCAATTTAGCTGGTGAAGCGGAAGGGCAAGATTATATCCTTAACTCTTTTCGCCGTATATTGGATTTCTTAAGTAGGGAGGACTGGGACAAGGAAAAAACTCCAGTAGCTTCATGTGTCAAAAGTGACAACATGACGAAGAAACACTTGACTTCATCGGCTTCATAAAAGGGTAAGGCACTGTCAAAGCCTGATAGCAGTGGATTTGAAGAGTATTCATCAGAGGATGTTCATCATCAGCAACAATTTCTGAGCAGTTGTGTTTGAGAAGAACAAAACACACAAAACCGAAGTCATTCGATGAAAGCTTTTCTTTCCGTTGATTTCCACTTGTTCGGGGGTGTTTTGTGTTTGGGTTTTTTTTAGGGTAATGAAAAACTTGACAAGCGTTTTTTTGTCACGTTCGATAGAATCAAGCGTATGATAATAATTTTGACAATCAATTTATGCCTGAGAGAGAAAATGTGCAGAGCTAGGCTAAATATTCGAGGCTATGAAATTTTCTATCCATTTGAATGCACTTCATCTGAACACTGGTATCCTCATGGAACTAGCAAAGTGGCGGATCATAATTTCCTGTCGAAATATGAAGAGGAAGGTGGCGAGAAAGAGATGATGAAATTGAAATGGATGAACAGTAAATTCCTTCTCAATTCAATGAACAAAATCGACCAGTTTCTTTGAAACAAATAGCGAGAAAGAAGCGATAAAATTAAAACGGAACCCGAACGCAGTAGATTAATCCGGATATATTTTTCCCGAGAACAAATGGAATGTATTACCAAGGCTTTGGAACATAATTTATGATACTTCTAATTACATTTACGAAACCGTTTTTCTCGTTTCATTGATGGCCCTTGTCACGATCGCTCGTTGTCGTGCGTCATGAAGGAAACGTCAACACATTTCGCTACCGCCAAAGCACAACACGGCGCAGCGCCCCAACAACTTTGTCTATTTGGCTTCCTAACTATCCAATTCTAGCACCCACCATCTCCGCCGTCTGCACCGGTGACGGTGTACTCTTCTATTCAATGCGAGAAGTACTTCATTAAGTGTGCAATTTAACGCTTCAGATGACTCAAACAAAATCGCACTCACACACACACAGCAGGGCAGCGCCAACAATCGTCGGTTTTCTTGAGAAATCCAATAACAAACTTTCTCTGCTCTGCTCCTGCTATCGCCGGAGCCGGGAGTGAATGTTTTGCGAAACAGTTCGGTGCGACCGGCATCGAATGTGAACTCGAAACTTTCCGCTACCGTTGGACGTTGGAGCAAGCAGCATCTTATCTGGTCTTTGTTCCACGAACATACACCTACAATCGAACGCTTGTTTGGGGTTTATTTTTCGTAAAATGGACAAAACGCAGCCTGTTGGCTAACGACATGTCGCTCTATTTGTGGTGCGATAAATTGCCAATTAAATAATTTAACTATCCAAATGACGCACGCACTCTCACGAAAAGTTAGATTGCTTACAAAAGTTTACTTCGTGTTGTACCGCAAAGCTTCTAAGAAATGCCATATGTCAGCCACCAGAAACGGTTGACAAATATAAATCAATTAAAAGTGCCATTCCGCTCGAACAACCAAATCAATCTATTGCGCCCGCCCGGCCGCATCAGAATGACAAGAAAACGGAAGCGCTCGCAATAGGCAAAGTGATCTCGAAAGAAAATCCACTTCATAATCCCCGGCAGCTTCCCTCGTAATTTGTAAATCTCGATCCGCTCCTGCGGGCCCACAGACCCACACAACAGAAACAACATAGCAAAGTGGCGGATCATAATTTCCTGTCGAAATATGAAGAGGAAGGTGGCGAGAAAGAGATGATGAAATTGAAATGGATGGATTCTTTGAAACAAATAGCGAGAAAGAAGCGATAAAATTAAAACGGAACCCGAACGCAGTAGATTAATCCGGATATATTTTTCCCGAGAACAAATGGAATGTATTACCAAGGCTTTGGAACATAATTTATGATACTTCTAATTACATTTACGAAACCGTTTTTCTCGTTTCATTGATGGCCCTTGTCACGATCGCTCGTTGTCGTGCGTCATGAAGGAAACGTCAACACATTTCGCTACCGCCAAAGCACAACACGGCGCAGCGCCCCAACAACTTTGTCTATTTGGCTTCCTAACTATCCAATTCTAGCACCCACCATCTCCGCCGTCTGCACCGGTGCTGTGGAGGAGAATGTTTTTCCCAGAATCTATTCTTTCACCTTGGTGGTCCGACACGTAAAACACAAACTTCTCGCCGAACTGCGGCGTGTGGCGAGCATGCCAGTAGGTGGCGAGAGCGAAACCCGCAAGATTAATCGCACCAGATATCGCTACCCACTTACATCCACCTAGCAGAAAATTTATTTTCTTTTATTAGTGGCACGAACAACACCCACAGTGGCAGCGCGCACAAACGGAGTGAAGTGTGACTCCGCACAAAGCGGCGAAGAGGAAAACAAAATCAACACTCACGCGCGTCCGACTTCAACACGATCAACGCGAAGGGGGGGCGCCTAAATCTCGGACGTTCCAAAATCCGGCTCCTCCCGTAAGACAAGCGACACGGAGCGAAAAACGACTCGACTCGGCTCTAGCCGTGCCGTGCGAGTGTGATGGTGGCGTTTGTTACTAGCATTCTTTTTCCCAGCCCTTGGAACCCGCGTGTGACACCAGGAGCATGCTTGGGTGCGAACGCCCGAAGCATCTCCACTGCTTATCACCAAACCTCTTCGCTTATCATTGCGTCGCTCTCTCGCTCACGCGCTCTCCTGGCAGCACGCTGTGAAGCTCGGTTGCGTTTTTCCGTTCTGCACGTCGTCTTTTGCATTATGTATGACTCATTTTTCGACTTTAACCGTTGCCTTTGCAACGCAGGCATCCACCGGCGTCCACAGGACACGTGTTCGCGTCGCTGTATCGCACTTGAGAAAAGTGCACTGCAATCGTTATGAAACGTGAAGAATAATGCGAACGAACGCCGCACAAACCCCGGGTGAAGTTCGCAGCGCGACCGACCGAACCGAAAGCATGACAAACGGATCGCAATTTAGCTGGTGAAGCGGAAGGGCAAGATTATATTCTTAACTCTTTTCGCCGTATATTGGATTTCTTAAGTAGGGAGGACTGGGACAAGGAAAAAACTCCAGTAGCTTCATGTGTCAAAAGTGACAACATGACGAAGAAACACTTCACTTCATCGGCTTCATAAATGGGTAAGGCACTGTCAAAGCCTGATAGCAGTGGATTTGAAGAGTATTCATCAGAGGATGTTCATCATCAGCAACAATTTCTGAGCAGTTGTGTTTGAGAAGGAAATACTACAGATATCTGACATCAACCATTCTCGCAAAGTATACGTTTTTAAAACAGAATAGGATACTGTTTTACTGAAAAATAAATCAACAGAGTCATACAGTCTGCTGGAAGCTACTCTGTAAAAACTCATATCCTTCTTCGTTAACGGAAGTAAAGACATCATCTGGCTTGGGACAATATTTATTTGTCTCTTTGTTGTACCACTGCTTGAAAGACTCCCGTACACTAAATGTTCGTTATGTGTTTATCATCGCATCCAGGGACACGTTACTCAGTGGTCCAGTTACGACCTCAAACGAACCGAAGCCCAGCGACAACGTCCCCATCAGCGCAGCTCAGCTAATGAACCACAAATACTTTTCCCACCAATGGACACAGACACACATACACACGTACAGACATACCAACCTGACACCGCCAAAGCCATGGTCAGTCTGCCCGGAGTTTTCACCAAAAAGGATACGGTTAAAAGTTATCCCCCGTTGCCCACTGCCGGCGTCCAGTGCCAAAAGGACTCCATTAGTTGTCGCCGTAATTGAGTCAATGGAGCTGCATCGAGAAACTGCACCCCCTCGCCATGTCCACTGCGAGGGTGATAACGTATCGCCGCAACAACACCACCAACACCAACACCAACACCACCACCGTCACCGCTCGTAAATTGGCAGGTTTCAGTTAGCTGCTGACCACGCTGTTTGCATACAATCTAAAACCACTCGCGTCGGACGCGTTGGTGTCCCCGGGGAGGGAGTGCGGAGGGCGTGGGAGGGGAAGTGAAATGAACTGCAAACGCAGTTGCAGTGCTTGCCATCTATTACTTGTCCGCATGTTGGCTCGCCATACACTCCCAGCTATCGCATGATGTCGCCTGCCTGGGCCACGAGGACAGATATATACACACTACTACTAATGGTGCGCAACACACTCGGGCATGACCGAGCATCATTTGGGGAAATATTTGGCCACGCGAGCTAGACACTCTTTTCCCACCGGTGCTTTTCACACCCGCCCATTTTCGCCCTCGCCTGGGCGGGGGTGGGTTGATTTGGAAAATTGTTGGGGCGTTCGAGAGCCATTAAACGCTAGTTCCGGACGTTCATGGTCGTGTACGGGGTGGTGTCGGCAACACCACCAGATGGCACTAATGGGCACTTGAGTGGGAGGGGTGTTCCGGACGTTCATGGTCGTGTACGGGGTGGTGTCGGCAACACCACCAGATGGCACTAATGGGCACTTGAGTGGGAGGGGAAAAAAATACCGGGGCCGGGCCGTTGGTGGTGGGGCGAAGCAGACGGAGCAGGCTCCGTAGTTGCCGTGGTCGTACGTAGCTTCAGTTTCGAATTTCAGATCTTGGTTTATTTATGCCGTTTCGGCCTTCCCGAAATGGACACCATTCATTCGACGGTGCGGTGACATTAGGGCCACGTTCTTTCTCACACATAAAAGCACGCCGTACAGCACCCCTCCACCCATCGTCGTACGCATACGGTGCACAGTAAAAATGAGCAAAAAAACAATCCCAGCAAAGTCAACCGAACGGGGACGTCCTGTGGTAACTGGATTTCGGGGTGATTGTTGTCCGACAAAAAAAAATGAGCGTTCAAACAAAAGCTCAAACGAACGACAACGCACGCATAATCCCACGCAACAAAGTCGAACCGGTCCGCTTGAGCGGCAAGGTCGATTTGCGCATAAATAACCTCTTCTCCGCGGCGGCGGCGCTCGATGCTTTCCTGGGAGGACTTTGGCAGCCTCCGGGCCCAATGATTTGTGGTGAAACTGGTAACAGCAAAAAGGGCCCCGAGGGTTGGTTTTTGAATACATTTAAATCAAAGTCACCAACACCACCAACGACCACGTTGTACGCCTAGGCAGCTGGTGTCCTTTTTGCGGCTTCCCTTTAAACGGCGGTCGGCGGGCTGACCTCCCACGAGCGTGGATGTCCTGTAGCCGAGTGTACGAGATTTTTTCGTCCCATTTTTCGGTCGATGGTGTTGAGAACGGGATACCAACTCATTTACAAGCCGCGGGTTCCGACCGGGATCGTCGTTTTTGTGAAGCGTAGGCTCATTTGGAGTTTCTCCGTATCGGGGACGTTCGGGGTGTGAATAATTTATAGTCGTCCAAGAAGGCGGTACACGCTCTGACGTGGTTCCCACATTCGTTTCGATGAGGGAGTAGACGGTTTGTTTGAACAGACTTTCGAAATCAGAGATCCCATCACAGAATATCTGTATGGAACACCAGAAAAAGGGTTTCGATTTTTTTAAATTAAAAAAAATGGAAATTATTGAAAAGAAAAAAAAAACACACGAGTGCAATCATTTGCAATATCATTCGAAACGCAGAAATGTAACAAGAATAATACAAATCCTCCCCTAAGGCAGAGAATGATACAAGAAAGCAGCCGACCAATCGATCATGTTCATATTCTCGTGAGAATTCATAGTTACCCTTAAACGATGGACCAACATCCACAGATGATATCACATCTCTTTGAAGACTTTCGGCAGCGCATCATACCGGAATGTATGGGAAGCAAACAGGCTCTCACGGTCTCGGTGTATCGATTGATGTGGTCATGGGTCAAATATTTCAAAAATTGGAATTAAACCCCCTTTTTAGGTCGTGTATGAACAATCTAGAATACAGTAGTGTATGTTTCAATAAATCATTTATTCTCAGAGCGAAATTCGAAGCAATCGGAAGCTATTACAAAATTGCTAGAAAAGCAATCTCAAATCCAAATCTCTGATAATACGCTCTAATAACCCAAGTAACCGGAACAGTTTGTTTTCTCCCGTTGGAGATTAAATTCCCGCCCATTACCATTCAAAAACTTCATCGCGCTTTGACGGGAAACAGAGTAAACAAACAATTTTCCAGGTTCACTCAAACACAGGCGCAAACAACCACTGTGTACACGTATCAGTAAGCTGACACGCTGGAGCTTATGTGTGCTCGAGCGTGCTGGATCGACCCACTCCGCACACACGGGACCCATCGTGCACCGGGACGACCAGCGCCCAAAGCGGCAAATATGTTGAATTAGCAATGAGCGCCCAGTGGACTCTTCCCCTTTTTTCTGCGGCAGATGATAATCTCATCGCAATCGGGTTTGGACACGAAAAAACGGCCTGAATGATGCAGATAGCAACTGGGGCAACTTTTCCAAACACCCCACGCCCGTCGATGACGTCTGTGCTGACGAGCCGGATATTCCAAACACGTTAGCGTTGATTAAATGTCAGAAGTGTTTCGATCGGGAGTAGAAATACTTTCTGCTTCTTTGATATTTGTGTCACATTTCTGACGCAAGTTTCATCCGGAAATATCGCAACATTATATTTACTACCCCCCTTCTCTTCCTGAAATTAATCAAGGCTGCAAATGTTTCCCACACCGGCTCAAATCGAGCGACGGTTGCTGTCAAGTTCGATCGTCCATTCTTAACTGTGCGTCCTCAATTTCTCAATAAAAATAACCGAAATTCTTCGAAAATGTGCGTCTAGCCTCTGCCTCTCGTGGAACGCTCACCCAAGGCCACGTGCTCGGAAGATCTGCACCGGATGCTTCCCCGGCCGGTTGTGAGCGAAACTTCCGCCAAATGTAAGGGCCAAAACTGGTTCCGCCCCTGAACGGGTCTCACACAGAAGGTTTTGCTGAAACGTTAAACCCGACTCTAACCTATTATGTGTTCGTAAATTGCAAAAGCTTGATCCAGGAGCGCTGAAGTATCGTGCAGCGAGCCAGACCAGCAGTTCTGGGAACACTTTCCGAACAACAGGCACGCTTGCATCGTTTTGCCCGTAAGTGCTGTGCCGTTGGCCAAGCCCACCATCGAAATCTGATCTAGATTCCGCAGCAAAGGCCCACAGGGAGACCGGAGCGCCACGGAGATGGGTTAAAAAGTTTTTCAAGTAGTTTGTTTTGCTCCGCACAAAATCCGGGGGGCGCTAGGTAATCGCGCGTACCGGCGCGTATCATCTTCCAGCGGATCTTGAACTTTCACCTGCCGATGGGCACACACAAGCACACATGTGGCCGGGGTATCTCTGTGCAAATATTGACGAACATTTGGGCCACCCGAAACGAACGCAACGCACAAGTTGTGCGTCCGCACGACAGCGCGCGTCTTCACGAAGCGGGTGGTACATTGTTTTTCTTGCGCTTGTATCGTCTTGTATCGTGTGCATGCGTACATGATCGCAAACATGCGAACTTAACCACGCGCGGAAGGTTTCGTATGCGTAAAGTGAGCCCGCTGGCTGTATTCTGCAAAAAGGATCCTAAAAATAAGAGGTTACTAGCAAATGCAGCATTTTTTGTTTTCATTTCACAACATTACCAAATGTTTCTCGCATTCTTCTTATATTATACTTTTATTATTATATCGTCAAGCTAATTAAAATGGGACATCGAATTTGTCCACAGATGGCCACGCAACTAAACTGATAACATAACATATGCCGCAGGCAAAAATTCCACTTATATCGCATGCGTTGATTTGACTTATTCGAGCAGCTTTGTTCATAACAATAATCCATTTTCTACGGAGCCATTCCAAACGGTAACCACATGCAAATGAAATTTACAACCGACTCGTTCCGTTCCGACTCGTTCGTAAGAAACGCTTAAACAGAAGACTTGTTTTTCTGCTTCTGTTTTCAACGTACAATCCGCAACTTTGTACGCTCCAAACACATCTGCCACCTGTTTGGCCTCTCTAGTCCCTTAGCCGTAGCACCGACTCCATATTTCGCCAACTTTTCACAATGTACTGAACCCCGCCAGGCTTATCACTGCACACACCGGAGTAGGCAGGAAATCTGACAAAAATTCAAGCAATCGTCCGCTTTGTTAAGCATTCTGCGAAAAAACATCATCAGTGTGTGACAAGACAGTGGAACGACACATCTCTCTCTCTCTTCGAACCCGATGCTGATGTTGTCTGGGAAAATAGGAGATAATTTCTTATTGTGTACTTTCCCAGCAACACAAACACATGTGGGCCCGAGTTTTCATCGCATCGCCACCATGCTAGACCGAGTGAACGAGTTATCGTTTATTTTACGCAAGTGGCCGGAATGTTGTCGGAAAAACGGATTTTGCTACCGGAGCACCCCGGACGGGAGGCGGTTGAAAAGAATGGTTTATAAATAAATGCTACAAGACATCTGCCACTGTGGCGTCAGTTAAATACACTCCGATAAGCTCCACAGTACATACATACACACACGCACACAGGAGGCGAAAAAGCATATCCGTTCCCGCCGCGCCGGTAGTGGCTTTTCAGCTGTCGCTTTGGCTCCGCAATCAAGCCGTCACAGTTGGAGAAAGCCCCCTTTGTCAGACTGTGCGGCTGGGAAATGCAACGTCCCGTCCAGATTCTTCGCAAAAAGCGACCGCCCGGGAAGAATGGTACGGAAACTCATTACTCATAACGAAACCTATGGGATGGGACAGAGCGAGAGAGCCAGAGCGGCCGGCTGCAGTGTGACGAAAAACCAGTGCAGCAGCAGCCGAGTGCAGCTAATCATCCGATGATAAATGTGATAAGCTGCGGGATACCACCGTGTAGTTTATGTGTTCCTCATCCCAATACCCGGCTTTCAACGCCAGGCACACAACCTGCGAGAGCAAGGGAAAGGCAGTGTTTTCCACTGGGAAAACTGGGAACTCCGTTGGGAGCGTTTGGGGGAAAAAAACTAGCGCCCCCCGGATTTTGTGCGGAGCAAAACAAACTACTTGAAAAACTTTTTAACCCATCTCCGTGGCGCTCCGGTCTCCCTGTGGGCCTTTGCTGCGGAATCTAGATCAGATTTCGATGGTGGGCTTGGCCAACGGCACAGCACTTACGGGCAAAACGATGCAAGCGTGCCTGTTGTTCGGAAAGTGTTCCCAGAACTGCTGGTCTGGCTCGCTGCACGATACTTCAGCGCTCCTGGATCAAGCTTTTGCAATTTACGAACACATAATAGGTTAGAGTCGGGTTTAACGTTTCAGCAAAACCTTCTGTGTGAGACCCGTTCAGGGGCGGAACCAGTTTTGGCCCTTACATTTGGCGGAAGTTTCGCTCACAACCGGCCGGGGAAGCATCCGGTGCAGATTTTCCGAGCACGTGGCCTTGGGTGAGCGTTCCACGAGAGGCAGAGGCTAGACGCACATTTTCGAAGAATTTCGGTTATTTTTATTGAGAAATTGAGGACGCACAGTTAAGAATGGACGATCGAACTTGACAGCAACCGTCGCTCGATTTGAGCCGGTGTGGGAAACATTTGCAGCCTTGATTAATTTCAGGAAGAGAAGGGGGGTAGTAAATATAATGTTGCGATATTTCCGGATGAAACTTGCGTCAGAAATGTGACACAAATATCAAAGAAGCAGAAAGTATTTCTACTCCCGATCGAAACACTTCTGACATTTAATCAACGCTAACGTGTTTGGAATATCCGGCTCGTCAGCACAGACGTCATCGACGGGCGTGGGGTGTTTGGAAAAGTTGCCCCAGTTGCTATCTGCATCATTCAGGCCGTTTTTTCGTGTCCAAACCCGATTGCGATGAGATTATCATCTGCCGCAGAAAAAAGGGGAAGAGTCCACTGGGCGCTCATTGCTAATTCAACATATTTGCCGCTTTGGGCGCTGGTCGTCCCGGTGCACGATGGGTCCCGTGTGTGCGGAGTGGGTCGATCCAGCACGCTCGAGCACACATAAGCTCCAGCGTGTCAGCTTACTGATACGTGTACACAGTGGTTGTTTGCGCCTGTGTTTGAGTGAACCTGGAAAATTGTTTGTTTACTCTGTTTCCCGTCAAAGCGCGATGAAGTTTTTGAATGGTAATGGGCGGGAATTTAATCTCCAACGGGAGAAAACAAACTGTTCCGGTTACTTGGGTTATTAGAGCGTATTATCAGAGATTTGGATTTGAGATTGCTTTTCTAGCAATTTTGTAATAGCTTCCGATTGCTTCGAATTTCGCTCTGAGAATAAATGATTTATTGAAACATACACTACTGTATTCTAGATTGTTCATACACGACCTAAAAAGGGGGTTTAATTCCAATTTTTGAAATATTTGACCCATGACCACATCAATCGATACACCGAGACCGTGAGAGCCTGTTTGCTTCCCATACATTCCGGTATGATGCGCTGCCGAAAGTCTTCAAAGAGATGTGATATCATCTGTGGATGTTGGTCCATCGTTTAAGGGTAACTATGAATTCTCACGAGAATATGAACATGATCGATTGGTCGGCTGCTTTCTTGTATCATTCTCTGCCTTAGGGGAGGATTTGTATTATTCTTGTTACATTTCTGCGTTTCGAATGATATTGCAAATGATTGCACTCGTGTGTTTTTTTTTTCTTTTCAATAATTTCCATTTTTTTTAATTTAAAAAAATCGAAACCCTTTTTCTGGTGTTCCATACAGATATTCTGTGATGGGATCTCTGATTTCGAAAGTCTGTTCAAACAAACCGTCTACTCCCTCATCGAAACGAATGTGGGAACCACGTCAGAGCGTGTACCGCCTTCTTGGACGACTATAAATTATTCACACCCCGAACGTCCCCGATACGGAGAAACTCCAAATGAGCCTACGCTTCACAAAAACGACGATCCCGGTCGGAACCCGCGGCTTGTAAATGAGTTGGTATCCCGTTCTCAACACCATCGACCGAAAAATGGGACGAAAAAATCTCGTACACTCGGCTACAGGACATCCACGCTCGTGGGAGGTCAGCCCGCCGACCGCCGTTTAAAGGGAAGCCGCAAAAAGGACACCAGCTGCCTAGGCGTACAACGTGGTCGTTGGTGGTGTTGGTGACTTTGATTTAAATGTATTCAAAAACCAACCCTCGGGGCCCTTTTTGCTGTTACCAGTTTCACCACAAATCATTGGGCCCGGAGGCTGCCAAAGTCCTCCCAGGAAAGCATCGAGCGCCGCCGCCGCGGAGAAGAGGTTATTTATGCGCAAATCGACCTTGCCGCTCAAGCGGACCGGTTCGACTTTGTTGCGTGGGATTATGCGTGCGTTGTCGTTCGTTTGAGCTTTTGTTTGAACGCTCATTTTTTTTTGTCGGACAACAATCACCCCGAAATCCAGTTACCACAGGACGTCCCCGTTCGGTTGACTTTGCTGGGATTGTTTTTTTGCTCATTTTTACTGTGCACCGTATGCGTACGACGATGGGTGGAGGGGTGCTGTACGGCGTGCTTTTATGTGTGAGAAAGAACGTGGCCCTAATGTCACCGCACCGTCGAATGAATGGTGTCCATTTCGGGAAGGCCGAAACGGCATAAATAAACCAAGATCTGAAATTCGAAACTGAAGCTACGTACGACCACGGCAACTACGGAGCCTGCTCCGTCTGCTTCGCCCCACCACCAACGGCCCGGCCCCGGTATTTTTTTCCCCTCCCACTCAAGTGCCCATTAGTGCCATCTGGTGGTGTTGCCGACACCACCCCGTACACGACCATGAACGTCCGGAACTAGCGTTTAATGGCTCTCGAACGCCCCAACAATTTTCCAAATCAACCCACCCCCGCCCAGGCGAGGGCGAAAATGGGCGGGTGTGAAAATGTAGGTCATAAATAGTTTCACTTTATTACAGCCACGGGACCGTGTGGGTTTGGGCGAGTAGGAGGCATGTGTGAGTGTGTGTAATGTGTAGCTTTCGCATCCGGAACTAGTTCGTTACCGGGTGGATGGAAGAGTTGAGCTCGAGTTGAGCAACCACTTTACGGCATGCCTGCGTCTCCCGGCTGAAAAAGCGCCTGTCGCTTTGTGCGTGTGTGTGTGTGTGTGAAGGAATTCTGGAAAACACTTGCCGTAATGTACGAAATACATCTTCCACCCACGCGGAGACATTATGGTGCTGCTCCTATTACCTATTCCATTATTGTTGTGGCATTATGCACACTAGCAGCGCCGGTCGTATACAATATGTCCGCCGTTTCCTACGCCTAGCACCCGAGGGGACATATCCCGTTGACATCCTTATTTATAGTTTACCGATGCTTTTATTACTGCCGTTCGATGGTCGTTCTCGTTCGAGTGGGTTCTTTTCTTGCGCGCTGCAGCAGAAAACGATACAAAACATCCTCAAACTTCCCACACTTTGCATGCAAAACACTGTTTAATGGAATTTTCTTTTTTATGTGCCTTAGTCGATCCCACGTTGGCTTGCTTGTGGTGCATGTTAGGTCGGATTTTCGAACTGTAACACCAAAGCGATTCGTTCCCATGCTCTGGATGAACCGTTTTCCAGCACAAAGGTCTTTGACGATGCTCCGCAGCCGAATGCAGTGGCCGACACTCCGTCCCGTCCAGCGATCCAGACGGACAGGAAGCGAAACAACAACACACCGCCGTCACGTCAATTTTGACAATTCGACGGATGATTGACGGGAGGAAATGCATGCCGGAAGTACGCCTCAACTGGAAAATATGAAAATAAAGCAAGGATCCAAGCATCTGCACGGTTGACATCATTCTAGTGCCGGGTCTAGTTTGTGTTTACATCCTACAGGTTATGAGTTACGAAATGTGACGAAAATGAATAGCAATATTATACACCCAACTAAAAAAATCATCCTGCCACTTGCCAGAAGGAAACGGATCATCATGAAGCGCTTGTCTCGCCGGCATACATTGCTTCCACCTTCACTAAAGACGTTCCCACCCAGGATTAAAGCACATTCTCGCTGCAGCACGAAAGCCCACAGCCCGCGTGCTAAATCACTTCAAGCATTATTCCACAGTCTATTTAAGTTTGATGGATAGCCCGCTGCTTAGGATGTGGATTTAGCCTAACCTCAGTGAAAACTCGGTGCACGATCGGGTTCCGCACGCTCCGGACGCTGCAGCAATTGTAGCATTAACATGCGAACGGCATACCTTTGCCCTGCCCGGGCGCCCGACCGGCAGCTGCCCCATGGAAGGGCCCGTGTACAATGGTTGGCGTGTAGGTCATAAATAGTTTCACTTTATTACAGCCACGGGACCGTGTGGGTTTGGGCGAGTAGGAGGCATGTGTGAGTGTGTGTAATGTGTAGCTTTCGCATCCGGAACTAGTTCGTTACCGGGTGGATGGAAGAGTTGAGCTCGAGTTGAGCAACCACTTTACGGCATGCCTGCGTCTCCCGGCTGAAAAAGCGCCTGTCGCTTTGTGCGTGTGTGTGTGTGTGTGAACCCATGATTCATCCCCACATAAACCGTAGCCCATAATCTTTGACGGGACCACCTACCACACAACGACTTCGTCTCTTAGATGGGCAACGTAAAAAACAAAATAAAACCCTCTTCCCTTGCCCACGAAAAACTGATTACCCTACGTCGCGTGGTTTTCCCCATGGCATGGCGTATGTCGTTCGCTCGTACCGTTCCACCGAAACGCATGAACGGTGCGTGCTAGCCTTTGATATCGCGTAGATTTATGCTAATTTTGGGACTTCGCATCGTTACACTCCTTTCCCGCGCGGAACCACATCTCGCGGCGGAGACGTATTAATAGCTGTCCGGAAAAATAGAATCCACAAGATGATAAGACTTAATAGAGCCGTGGAAAAAACTGAGAAAATACATACAAAGCTCGAAACAGAAGATAAATTGACTTTTCGTATGCCTGGTCGAGGAAGAGGAAGTTTTTTTGGCAACATTTATTTGTGTGTAAAAGATGTTTTTTTTATTGCAACTTTATAAGCCAGCCTGGCGTTTTAGGCTCATCACCCGACGGATGATTGACGGGAGGAAATGCATGCCGGAAGTACGCCTCAACTGGAAAATATGAAAATAAAGCAAGGAATAGAATAGAGGAAAGAAGACTTGCATAGCTTCAAATATGCGACATATAATAATAAAAAAATCAGCACTATGAACTCAACGAAAATGTTCTCTTTTTTATGAATTAAAAATGATAATAAATAACTTCTATGCCACACAGGCGCAAATGACCGATCCGTTTTTACCTTGTCCAACAGAACGAAATCGAAAAGCACATTTATGAAATCCAATCAAAATTGCAACCCATCCTGAAATCAATAGCAGAAACGGGCGTTACTGGCAAAGGCCCTGTTGGCTTTGCGTGCTGTACGATGACAAGAGAGAAAATGGAAATGGTGCTTAGTGCCGAACATGTGAGATTCTTGCTGATTCGTTTACTTGCCTCCTTCTGAGCGAGGGTTATTGTTAAAAATCATCTCACATTAGTCTTCTGTGCCGATGTATTGAAAAAGGAGAAACATATTTCTTTAAGGCAATGGGAAATTAAACTCGAGATAGAGGAGGAAAAACGTATCATCCCATATGCTTTAAACAATTTCGTTTTCCGTACACCCAGGCAAAAATAAAGCAGCTTTCCTCCAATAATTTGCTCAGCCGGGTGATAATAAAGCCCGATAGAGCGAAATCGAGCACCGTGAGCGGATTCCCGGGATGAAAACAATAGAAAAGCCTAGCGCTACACGTGTAGCGCACTGCGAGTGTATGTGTGTATGTGAAAGAGACAGGGAGAACGACACATTATTAATCAATCATGTGAGAAGGTAAGGTAGTGCTCGGCGAAAAGACGAATCGCCGTGATAATCAATCAACATAGATGAAGCGACGGTGGAAAATGTTTCCAAAAATAGATCAAGACTAGTTCCGCGAACCAGCAAAGTTATCTTGGCTACGTTTTTGACATTGAGACCTGTGAATGAAATTATATGTTCATTTTTGTACACGGTTCATCACACAAAACACCAGGCGTCTCCATGAACAGATGAATTCTCAAAACGGAGTATGATGTGGAAAAAATTCATAAGAAAAATTTGGCAAAAATCAGACAACAATAATATATATCATACACTGTATTAGCCACAAATACATTGTTGTTATTATATTACAATACAATCGTTATTATCGAGTTTAAAAGTAGCTCAAGTGCATGTCACACCGTTTGGGCTGCAATTTGCTGATTTATTTTTGCCATTGATCCATTGTATCGTGTGACAACAGATCAATCGTCCGTCAATCGAGCACGGCAAACAATGCGCTGATGTGTTGAATCCGTTTTCATTTTCCTGCACGAATCAATCCAGCGTTGGGTGTGTTCTCAACAGCTGCGATTTGTCTTGCTGCTTTTTTGTTTTTTGTTTGCTGCGGCCCTTCGCAACATCCTGTACACGATGCGGCACGATTCAGTGGGAAAGAAATTGAACCATAAAGTGCCATAAAAATCGGTCACACAAAAAAGGGGTGATGATATCACAACATTGAAAATCGGGCCGCACAAAGTGAACAAAAGCAGGCCTCGGCGTAAGGGTGGTGAACAAAAAAAAAGCCGGTGGTTTGCCATCGCTGGCGAATGATGGAAAACTCAACAGATGATTGTGGCTGCCAGGTTAGGGAGCAACGTTGCCGGTACCAGTGACGAATCGCTTCGGGGTTGAGCTTTTATATCCGAAATTGAACAAACATGAGCAGTGGTTTGCACCACTTCATCGCGGTGGGGATACACGACGGAGCGCGTCGGCACGTGGAACATCCTGAAATCAATAGCAGAAACGGGCGTTACTGGCAAAGGCCCTGTTGGCTTTGCGTGCTGTACGATGACAAGAGAGAAAATTTTTTTGGCAACATTTATTTGTGTGTAAAAGATGTTTTTTTTATTGCAACTTTATAAGCCAGCCTGGCGTTTTAGGCTCATCACCCGACGGATGATTGACGGGAGGAAATGCATGCCGGAAGTACGCCTCAACTGGAAAATATGAAAATAAAGCAAGGATCCAAGCATCTGCACGGTTGACATCATTCTAGTGCCGGGTCTAGTTTGTGTTTACATCCTACAGGTTATGAGTTACGAAATGTGACGAAAATGAATAGCAATATTATACACCCAACTAAAAAAATCATCCTGCCACTTGCCAGAAGGAAACGGATCATCATGAAGCGCTTGTCTCGCCGGCATACATTGCTTCCACCTTCACTAAAGACGTTCCCACCCAGGATTAAAGCACATTCTCGCTGCAGCACGAAAGCCCACAGCCCGCGTGCTAAATCACTTCAAGCATTATTCCACAGTCTATTTAAGTTTGATGGATAGCCCGCTGCTTAGGATGTGGATTTAGCCTAACCTCAGTGAAAACTCGGTGCACGATCGGGTTCCGCACGCTCCGGACGCTGCAGCAATTGTAGCATTAACATGCGAACGGCATACCTTTGCCCTGCCCGGGCGCCCGACCGGCAGCTGCCCCATGGAAGGGCCCGTGTACAATGGTTGGCGTGTAGGTCATAAATAGTTTCACTTTATTACAGCCACGGGACCGTGTGGGTTTGGGCGAGTAGGAGGCATGTGTGAGTGTGTGTAATGTGTAGCTTTCGCATCCGGAACTAGTTCGTTACCGGGTGGATGGAAGAGTTGAGCTCGAGTTGAGCAACCACTTTACGGCATGCCTGCGTCTCCCGGCTGAAAAAGCGCCTGTCGCTTTGTGCGTGTGTGTGTGTGTGTGAAGGAATTCTGGAAAACACTTGCCGTAATGTACGAAATACATCTTCCACCCACGCGGAGACATTATGGTGCTGCTCCTATTACCTATTCCATTATTGTTGTGGCATTATGCACACTAGCAGCGCCGGTCGTATACAATATGTCCGCCGTTTCCTACGCCTAGCACCCGAGGGGACATATCCCGTTGACATCCTTATTTATAGTTTACCGATGCTTTTATTACTGCCGTTCGATGGTCGTTCTCGTTCGAGTGGGTTCTTTTCTTGCGCGCTGCAGCAGAAAACGATACAAAACATCCTCAAACTTCCCACACTTTGCATGCAAAACACTGTTTAATGGGATTTTCTTTTTTATGTGCCTTAGTCGATCCCACGTTGGCTTGCTTGTGGTGCATGTTAGGTCGGATTTTCGAACTGTAACACCAAAGCAGTCATCGATTCGTTCCCATGCTCTGGATGAACCGTTTTCCAGCACAAAGGTCTTTGACGATGCTCCGCAGCCGAATGCAGTGGCCGACACTCCGTCCCGTCCAGCGATCCAGACGGACAGGAAGCGAAACAACAACACACCGCCGTCACGTCAATTTTGACAATTGCTGCGCGTCAAATCATCTCGTAGCTTAGTGCCGTTTTCGATGTGAATGGACCATGGACCAAGCAGGCACTACAGAGCCATCCTCGTTCGATTCCCATCCCACCGGGATGAGTTTCGCTCGCACGCCTGTGATGCGAATCAAGAGCGCATGAATGTTTCATGAAATAATCTTTTTTACTGCTGCCATCTTTCGCTCCCCTCACTCGAACTCCCGGCTGGGGATTGCATGGAGTAGATTGATTTTGGAAGCAGCCACAAGCAGCCTAGCTGAGTGGTTGTGCTGGGGTTTTTTTTTGCACGTTATGTGTGCACATCCCGCGTGCAGATCCCGTCCTGATGCAATCGTTCGCAAATGGGACTTGGGGAGTAACGGATCAGAGCTACGGTTTTGTTTGGAGAGGGGAAGCGGTCCCGATCGAATAAACGAAGGCATAAATTCATGCAAAGGAACGGGACGCACCGACGCAAGACACGGAGCAGGCAATGGCACGTTGCATATTTATGGCACCGGATGCGGTGGCTTATTGAAAATTATTTGAGATAGTGGCGAAGATTTCTGAATCCGCCCTCCTAATGCATGTTTTATGAGGCCGCTTATTGCTTGTATTTGTCTCTCGGAACAGCAGTTTCGGAGCCAGCACAGGAAAGGAATATCTATCAAGTGGGGTGGCGTTTTTTATACCCTTTTAACCTGGAGTCAAACATTGCAGTGGTTTTTTAAATCTCCCCATAAGCCCCGGAACATTCGCTTCCCGACACATTCGACGCGAAATGCAAAGCATCCCCCCCCGAAGCGGCGCAACCAAACAATGAAACAACACACCGTAGCGCACATTGACGGAACAATGGCACTGGTTGCTGCCTATTGCTAAAAACCATAACACCGGAGGAATCCAAAATGGACCGCTTAGCATTAATACCACTCCCGCACCCGTGAGGGACACCGAGAGATGCTCCGTTACGCACACTTAGGCCGTCATGAATGCGCTTCGCATGGTGATCGCGTTCGGTTCGGGCGCTGTCCTAAGCCTTCCCACTGTCCCCCAGGTTGACGTCGGGCGGGGAAGGCTTTTCCACCCGGTTCAACCGGTGCTCAGGTCGACGCAAGCAGCAAAGAACCGATGACACAGAATTCAAAGCATCGTGGATGCGGGGCGGGTGTAAGCAGATTATGGGATATGCAGCGACCGAAAGTAAGCGTCCGCCCGGCATTTGCCTGAAGCCACGCGTGAGGTGAAAATACCTCAAGTGTTGTGAGGCGCTCAGCTGGAGCTTTCTCTCGCCGACATGAAAGCCGTCCCCAGCGCAATCACGACGATGGGGAAGGCTTCTTTGCGACCTGTTCCGCTTCCGCTAATGACAAATTGTCACCGGACGCCATGAGGGGGGAGTTGCGGCGATGTGGAAGGGTGTTTTTGGCTGGAGGTGTGCCGAAGGCTTGTTTGAAGCATTATATTTTCCAATTTTTTATCCTTGCAAGTACTCTGAGGTGTTTTTTTGCACGCTGCTCTTTCATCAGTCGTTTAAGCGGATCATAAAAGTAACACAATCAACATTGAGACCATCTGCATAGCTACGATTTCTATAGATATGAATATCGCTTTACAAAAAATGGGAATAATTGTCAGTCTAGCAAATAAAACTATGATATTGTATGTAAACAAGTTAATAATCATAAAGATTGCATAACTTTAGGCGCAATTATGCCTAATGAACAAAATGCTATCAGAGCTACAGCCCAAAATAATAATTCATTTTCAATATTAAAGCCGAGCTGTTACTTGTTTATGTTCATTTTAAATTTATTGTTTACGTATCAATCCACTCATTTGTTTTAAAAGCTGTTGCAATTGCGAAAATAAAATTCCCTTCATCTGTACCAGTGTCTGTCCGGTGTCACTCTGTGTCCCTGGACATCGCTTAAAATGGGAGTGAATAACAAAACGATTCACTGAGCACACACACACCCCCACGTCACCACCCAGTAAGGACAG
>KZ071679.1:10758-29825 GCA_002091845.1 Anopheles cracens | reverse complement strand
TCTCTTCCACAGAAATTAAACATCCTTTCTGCCGGTGAGCGGAATGTGAAGTTTTATCAGGAATGGAAAATAAATCTCTCGTTACCGACGAAGCCAACGATCCCCCCACGTTTCTTGCAAATACGCCCTCCCGGGTGGGGTGGACAAAGCACTCTGCCAATAAATTCCCCTGCAAAGGAAATGGAAAACCGAGCGCACGAACAAAAAAATGATACAAACGCTGCAACAACAAAAAAATGCCGGAAAGTATGCAGTCACCTTTCAGCCGAAAATGAACACCGCCTCGGTTGGGGCACATGGTTGAGTGGTTTTATCTGACAGAATGCATTTGCAACAGATTGTCTTTTTGTCAGGGACTGAAGCGGGAAAGCTCTCGGATCGGACTCGGGGAAAGAGCAATTACACAAAAAATACTCCCCACGCTCCTGTGCAGCGTTGTGGAGCCTGTTGCTGAAAGGAAGTGGATCATCTGTTTGCAATGGTGTCGGAGAATCGTACTGTACAATTTCGGTCACTGCCTACTCGGTTGCTTTGGTTATCATCGTCGGAGCATGAATAGGGACGATTTTTGACACGCAGTGAGTAGTTCATAGTTCATCCCTAATAAATATTTTTAAGAGATTCTATCTAAATGTTATCAGTACTTATGCGTTATCATGTTGTTCTAGTTTAGATGTATTGTTTAGAAATTCATTAATACTGGAAAACTGCAAAAATAGCCTCTTTTCATTTGATTTGTTATTTACAGCTAAAATGCTAATATCCCAAATCTAAAACACTGCTCTCTTTAAAAGGATTACAACTTAATGTCCGAATCGCATGTTTAACGAGGTTGCGTCCTTTTCTGCCCTTGCCAATGCGCCCGCAATAATGAGATGGGATCGGCACAACGGACTTTTAATACGATTATTTTTCCGACGAATATTTGTTGAGCCTAGCTTACCCTAAAAACATAGGGTCACCGTTTTCGCTACGAAAAACAACCCAATTAGAGCTTACGCATGTAGTCGTGCGGGGATGTAGCACTAAAACAACGCACATTGTTACTCTTTTTCTAATCCGGCTTTCTATTCATTAATATATTGCTGCACTGAGAGGTAAAAAAGTTGTTTGTTTTCGAAATTTTGGACAATGTTTATTTTTTTCTATGTATAGATAGCACACTTTATCCGCTTGAACTCTCGGCGCTTCCCATGCAATACCCGCAGGCCATTAGTGGTCCGGTGGTTTGCTGCCGGATCATCAATCATACGAGCCGAGGCAGGATTTGTATATTTTTCCAAGAAAAAAGAACCCTCCTACCTCCAAACAAACAAAAAACTACGAACACATGAAAACGGCAAAAAGCTAACTCATGTATCGAGCACGGCAACTTTCGCGCGAATCGACCGAAAGCCAAACTTTGAACCGGGACCAACTTCTCTGCGGAGTTTCGCGTTGGATTTCATGGCGTACAAGTTGCGCATTGTTCTAGGTTTCACTCGTTCCTGCCCTCTGGAAACGCCTGGTATTCCGAGAACACACAGCCGCTCACTCCTCGCAGTCAACGACCGCACTGATTAGTATCGTTTGCAACCCTCGAAACCCCTCTAATTGATCGTATCGATATGCAATAAGTCTACACCAACCGAGCGAACAGACAACATGGAGGGGCAAGGCACGAGACAGCGAGACGTGCCTTGCTTGCGGCCATTTGCTACCAGTGTCTCTCTCCGTTAAGCACCGTGTCTAATTTTGGTTTTAATCGTTTCTCTCATTCGTGGAGCATCCATCCCAGACGGTCAGCTGCACAGTGGCTGATACCAGCTTGATAGCATCTCGACCGATCTGAAGTATCTCACTGCTTCACAGAAGGAACGCATCGAGCTCGGTGTTATTGGGCAGGGCCGGTTTGGAATGGGTGCGTTTACCAATAAATATGCTCAGTATTTATCTTACGATTCTCGTAATCGATGCAAGCCGAGGATCGCAAACTGTTTCCATAAGATATTTGCTATTACTAGACCTGAATTGAGCCATTCATTTTAATGATGTCGTAGGACGATCATCTCCTAATGATAATGGATATCATCTGATGGAAACAAATGAAGTTGAATAGAAATACATTAGAAAAAAAACCTATTTGAAAAGTACTCGATGCTAGGTCTTCCGTGTAATAGCCGTGGGTGGTAGCCATCGCTACATAATGCTAGGTGGAAAGTCTTTTTTAGCTTCAACACCCATGTCTTTCAGCGTGCCGAAATATAGTCCACCTGCACGAGCCAATAGATGAATGTTTGAGGTGAAATTAATAGCTTAACACAGCAAAGCATCGACGAAAGATACAATAGGACGAACGACAAAGACAAGGTGCTCATCAGTATGTGTTGGTGTGCATGCTTCTGATGTTGTAAGTTTATTAGCGTAATTATGATGCCGTCCGTTACGCCCAGCCTACCCACGAGCTAATTGCATTGTGGCCGGAAGGGGTGAAGAAGAAAAAAAAAGGCAACTGCAGTCGGGAAGACTGTGCCGACCGGCATCTGCTGGCGTGAATGTGCGCTATTAATTATGTTCCGTCCATTTGTTGCTGTCAGCTCGCAGGACACGCTCCGTGGGCCGAATGTCCGTGCGCCCGCCCAACCGCCGAGCGGTTGTGACATCGACACGGAATGATGTCCATTCGTCGCGCTCATGTTTGCGCTGGCAATGTGAATGTGCCAGATTCCGGGAACTGCCGGCCCAGAAGGAAACCTCCGGTCACATGTGCGGGGGGCAGCGAACCGCACCGTGCCGAGGGTCCTCCCCTGTCACAAACATACGCTCACGCACACGAGTACCAACTCATGTGCCACCCGAGAGCAAGATAAACAGGACATTAACCGGACGGCTTCCTTTGTCGCACCCGGCGCGTAAGTGAATGTTTGCGCTGTTCGGGCACAACAGGCGAGGCGGCTTCTATTAAGAGCGCAAACAAAAGACTCTGTTCATACCAAAAATCAATCAACTGTGGGTATGAATATTTAACGCGATGCTAATTCATCAAAAGTGCGATAACATTGTGGTGCGAAATTAAATATTCACTAGCTGGGAGATATAAAAAAACGCCCAGCCTGTAATGCATTTGCGTGCGTTTGTAATGCACGGCTTCCGTGCTATCTTGCATTCAATGCGCTCATTAGGCTTCACCCAGGCATATCCTTGGATCAGGGCTATATTTTCTGCTCCATAGCATCATCTACAACCGAGCATTCAGGGTAACGCCAGACATACACAATCCAATAATGTATTCCCGCCATCCGACTGTTAGTGCAGCGAACGCCATAAAGTCCACCAAGTCATTCGTTTTCAAATCGATTTAAAGTCCATTTTCCGCTCTTAAACTACGCTTAGCCAACGCCAGAGCGCTGCATAATGCACCCTGCTTTACTGCTAATGGCCGAAGGAAAGCATCCTACTCGCAGTTTATTTTTGCATTTCGTCCTCGACGATCTGCACCGTGCACCAGATTCATCCTTGGACGATATCCTCCCAGCAACACGGTAAGAAACGGAGTGGAAAACCGAAACCTGCCGCCGAACAGGACAGACAGCCGGAGCACCGCGTCAGACGCCGGCAAACAACCGGCAACAGGCGGCGGCTGCGACGGAACGTCCGGGAAGTCTTTGCGTAATCTTATTATCGCGCCCGTTCGCACACTCCCTAACAGCTTCAGGCTGATATCAGCTTTAATTAGAGCATAAGTACGTAATAACTGTCGGCCAGGTACGGCGTAGACGCAACACGGTGGCGCACAGAAACAGTAAGAAGAACTTACCCGCTACTTGCGCCTCAAATCGCGAGGCCTCTGCTCGACCGCGAGAATGAGCTTTTGCATACATTAAAATTAATAACGTTTGCCACGTAAGCGACGGGCCGTTTGCTGGCCCGCTTCCAGCCACCGGCAGGAGCGTGCGCCCGCACCCGGCACGCGTGTATGGCGAGAGCCACTCACAACCCTCGAAACAACCTCTCGAATGCAGCAGCGAGCGGATGAAGAAAATGTAAATAGTATAAATCATCATTACGCGAGCAGCGCGGCCTGCTACTGCTGGCTGTTGCGATGTTTCTTTCGTTCGGGGTTTTTTTCTTCTTTTGCTAAGCCTTTCTATCCTATACGATGCTGCGCATGAATACGGCGGGGATGGATGGCGTGGTGTAATAGGCGAACACGAACGACCGTCTGTGTGAGGTTAAGCGGACGGACGGAATAGAGGTTAAAGAGATCACCATACGTATGTCTGTATTAACATGCCATCGTCTGCAAGGGCTGGCTACCACACACAGGCAGACAAAGTTACTTTCTTCCGGCCGGGGGGGATGCAAAAACGAGCCAATTATGCTTCCGGCGCGTAGTGAAGACGTAAGGAGAGCTTTCGGCAGGAAATGGTGCTCTGTTACGTTGTTGCCTAGGTTATTGGCATGTATCATTCGCAGGCGTGTCAATTACTGGTAGCTCTTGAAGTATCGCACCGTATTCTGGAGCCGGCTTGAGATGATTTTCCATTTAAAACTGAAAGTATCTCCATATTGATTTGTTGTACAATATAGTGAAGTACATAGTGAAGTACAACAGGATTCTTTCTTCTTCATCTTCATTTGCAAGACATCCTCGAGTAGGTCTAAGCCTGCCATTTCTGGATTATCTTGATTCTATTGAATTGGATAGTGAGTCCTACGCTCATTTTAATGTACTTCATTATCTTAACCATCTATTCAGTTATATCTGCTATGTTATGGGTTACCAGACTTTGGTATACAACCATAGAGATATAGTCAGTCCCTACTATGGGTAGACAGTCCATCATCGATCCTCTGGTATCGCGTGCCAATCAAATGCTATTAAAATTGGAAACAAATATTTAGCTCTGCGATTGTAATGGTGTAGAGCTGAAACGATTCATTTGGTTGAACATTGATAACATTATTGACGAGAAATGGCACTCACCCCATACCATGAAGCTCATAGTAATTCTAGCTATTTGAACAACGCTCCGAAATAATGCCACATTGTTTCACCGACAGCAAACTGGAGACAAATAGAGAAAGAGAGACAGAGAGACAACCCAAAAAAGCAATAGACTCGTAATTCGATGTACACTTCATTTGCGACGCATTGAACCATTACGCCGAACATTGGCACGTGTGCGCGAATGATTACAAATTAATTAAAATGTCACTCATGCAAAGAATGGCCGCCACCTCTCCGGAGGATGTAGCGCACGAGAAGCGATAGAGGAAATTCTAAAAGCACCGGCTGCAGAAGTGTTGGTCCTGGAACGTCCCAAACGCTCTCTCTCTCCCACCCAGCAAACCAGCCCAGCCTGGTCCCGCGCACAAAGCCAACCCAAATCAACGCTCGGTTTGGCCGGCCTGGTGGTTCGCGGCGCGGATATTTAAGTTATTGACAGCGCGAAGGTACTCGCGGGACCGGCCGGGGCGACGGTGACCACGTGGCCAACCGAACGATTCGGGCGGCTGCAAGAGCACAGCATCTGGCGGTTATGGCGCCGGCACACAAGCCCGATAGGTTGCACCCGGTGCCACACGCCAACAGATAGGACGCCGAAACCGGCCTAACCAAACACGATCGGGCACGGTGGAGCGTGCGGGCGCTTGCTGGTCAAATAAACCGAGCACGTACCGTCGCCCAAACTCGTCCGGCGGCTGTGGTTTTATCAATCCCCGATGACCCTGTGCTGACAGGGGCTGACCGCTTCGCTAGGCTCTGGTGGCGTAAGGCAGGGTTCGCTCCGCGACGAACTGGCAGGACAGGTCTGCGGTCGTTCGAGTAGGTTGCGCGTTCGCGGAGAGACTCACAGGGTCGTGGGCGCTCTCAGCTGCAGGCACGCGAAATCACAACCCGCTCCGGTCATCGGCTAATGGATGGCGGGCTATGGGCAAGAATTTATTCGCGGGTCATGGATGCGACGCGAACGTGGAACAGCTGGTCCGGTCCTGCTCCCATATGGGACGAAGGATTACACTTGGACCACTTGGAGGATACGCTCGGGCTGCCACATATGCGCGCCTCGATACGACGGCTCGAGTGGACGAGTCCAACAAAAAAGGCCTCCGTCCGAAATTATGGCCCGCCAACATATGCGCTGCGAATTGAGCCAGATTGCTTGAAAACGAACACGAAGCACCATCTCATATATCAGTGGGAAGGTTGCTCGTAAAAGGCAAAATCACGAGTAGCTCCGAACGCACACGTACACTACCCGGCACTCGCCGGCACTAGGTCCGAAGCCTTTTCGCAGCAATGCTATTAACGATGCTACCAGCCATTCGGCGAAAAACTCATCCACTGCGCGCACGGATTGTTATCGCGAATATTTTGTTTGTTTGCGTGTCCGCACCGCTTCCCCGAGCTCTCCTAACCTTCTGGACGCCGTGCTACGGTGAAGTTTTAGAGCACTCTTCCTCCCCCCAGTGGGCGGTGTTCGGAAACGAGTTTCCCCGAATCGAACCTAGCACAACAAATGGAGGAAGATAAATTTGCCCGCGCCGATGGGCCGACCTTTCTGTGCCGTTCCGAGTGTGCGTTCGTGGAAAATGCAATCTTTCAATTCAATGTTTGCTGATCTGTTAACAAGGATGTTTATTTATTATTTTAATTTCGGCACATTTCGGCCCACCGGGGGCCGCCAGCGTGTGGGATTAGGCATCGTAAACAAACGAATTCGGCTCGATTGCGATTGTACCGGACACGAGAAATGTTAAATTAATTTTCAAACTACATCCTCATGCTCGACAAACTATTCGCTCGTTATGGACGCGTGGTAGCGAAAAATTATCACTTCATTACACCGACACGAGCACTTGAAACCGCATCGTGTTCCATTTTACAGCTTATTTCCCACGGCGCGAAGCGGCCAGGGCGTGGAGGTCGCATCGCGATCATTATCGCCCTTCGTAATGAGCTGCACACCGGAACAATGGAGCTTCGTTTGGAAGCGGGGAGGGCTTCCACACCAAGACACTGGCGACCGCGGCCCCTCCAGGGAGCGACAGAAGAAACACACTGATTATCCTTGTGGCAAATAGCTCTCAAAGGCCGTTGGTGCCGCGTATAAACGGTGGGCTTACGAGCATTACAAACAAGTCCCCATGGTTTTGCGCACTGTCGTCAAGGCGCATCCCATTGCTATTAAAATCTCGTTTTCATGCTCCATTGCCACATTGACTCCCGTGCCAGGATCTCGGCAGGGATAAATCCCATAATGTTGAACGTTGAAAGCGGAAGGTTGCGAGAAACTGCCGCACCATGCACGGACGGCTCGGAGCCGTGGATTACAGATTGTAAATTCATTACGTCATCGCTCATTCGGGTAAGATAAATAGCCGGACGGAATAGCGCGAAAAGAACTAACCGCAGCTCGGCACGGCAAAGTTTGATGAAATTTTAATACAACCAGTTCGTCCAAAAAAAAAATGGATACGCTTTTCGTGAATCGTTTTATTGAAAGAGACTTTTCCGGGGAAATAATACCCCAGGCAGCGACGTTTGACGGCAACAGTATACGTTTCCGTACCGAAAGAGGAGAAAAAGCTGTGATCTGAACGCGTACCGCGTACCGTATCCAACGAAATTTCTACTACAAACATTGCAGACAAAGTAGCAACAACAAATTATGCGGCGGAAAGATAAAAACTCACTTGTCTCCTCGACAAAGCACGCGCACGAGTAATGCAGAAAAAGCTATCGAGCGTAGCAGAGAAGCCCTTCAAAAACGAGATTGCCGTACGCAGCACACACACACATACAAAGGACATGCCCCCATATGTCATGCCTCGTTTGCTGTGGGTTGCGTTCGCGCAACGTTCGCATGCGGTACGTCGTAATTGACCTGCCTATTGCGATGAAGATTGCAAAGCATCACAAACAGACTTCAAGAGCGATCCAAAATTGAGATTAATCTTATTTATTGCTTTCCCACGCGCGCACTCAAGCTCGAGCACAGACACACACCCCCGGAACGTATCGACCTGCAGGAGGAAGTGTTTTGTTTGGAGGGTTAAACAACGGTGGCAAAACAAAGGGACACCGTCACCAGAGTGAGCGTGAGTGCTAAACTGTGAGCCCTTAATAAGCTTCCCTTTTCTTGATGCACGATAAGCGGTGCGCGCGTTCAGGGTCGGCGTCCCATCGGATTTCATTAATAATTCCGTGTGTAAGTGAGCGAGCTGCTCGAGCACGCGGGACGATTCGGCAGCACTAGCGGCGGCTGCAGCAGGTCGTGGAAGGGTGTGAGTGAGTCGCATGGGAAATTTCTCCTACTGAAGCTAAGGTCGATCGCAACTAGAGGCAGTGCGTGGGAAAAGCGAACGGCGCGAAGCGTATGGATGGCATTTCATTTTCCAACGCCGAAATAGAGCTGGGACTTGCAGGGACGTTTGTAGCGCGACTTGTTCACGACGAGAAAGCATTCGGGGAGAAAACGGCAAAACGGCCGTGCAGGTTTTCGGTAAGTTAGACATGTTTTACTATGCTTATTAGGTGTTGCTGGTTTTGAGAAAAAAAAGCTTCATACTGTGTGTTCGTGGTTTAATTTGGGTGCATTTATAGCAGTGTGCCGTCACCCATGCATCTTTTACTTCGTCATGTCGCCCCCGTCAGGGGTTAATTAACTACGAGGAGCAAATTATTTTCCAACACCATCACCTCGCACCAAAGCACGAACGCTTTTCACGAACGCGGGCAAAGCAACCGATGCGAAATGCCGACCCACGCGTATGGCTGCACCACCGGCCGGCAACGCGCGATGCTTATTACCATGTAGCCATGGAAACCATTAAGAAAGCGATGGCCACAAAACCGGCAGTACATCAAAATGGCGGCGGCGCCGGTGGCGCTAAAATGGTACCACGCAACGCAGCCGGAATATTAATGGGTGTTTCCGCAAATAATAGTTAACGATGGCGAGCCGAAAATACGAAGCCCCTGTCACAGCTATGAATTTCTACGCCCGGAGTGGAAAGAGGAAAAACAAACTCCCATTCGTCTACAATAACGGCAGCAGCTGGGCGACGGGGGAGAGTAAAAACACCATTGCGCCCCGAAAACGTCGGTGGAAATAACAAATTTCGCATTTCAACAATTCGCGAATCCGCGGCCGCCTCTCTCATTACCGTGCCCGTGCGCCGTGATTTAAATAACAACTGAAAAGTTCGCCCGCGCTCGCCGCGTAATGGACTGGCGTATGGGCTGCGCTGCGATTCAATTTCGACCGGCTCGGCCCGGCCTGTCACTCGGCGAAAATGACCTGTCGTTTTCCACACATTTTCACTTGACTGACAATCTCGCTCCGCCTTTCCACTTAGACGGTGGGGGGAGGGGGGGCATCCTTCGAGGCAAGAAGCAGCGGGGGAGTGCGACCAAAGGGACAGTGGCTCAATCATCTCACCCGTCATTGACAGCGTGAGTGTAGGAATCGTTTGCCAAATGATTTTCCCACACCTTCCTTTATCTTCCGCCTCGTTCCGCCTCGTACACCGAAGCACCCGGGAACGTCCTGAGGGTGGCACGCCATTGACATTCAAGACAAGGCAGCTCGGCTGGACCGGTGGCGTCCCATTTTCTTCGTGCCCTCCACGCGCCCAACGCGGAAGCGCACGGAGGCAGCGTTCGCACTTTCCACTTTCCGGAAATCTCATTTCTCGGTATGCAAATTTGCGCTCTCGGCGCGCACCCCTTCCGCCGTGTATAGCACTCTCCCTCTCCTCCGAACTCCTCCCCCCCACGCCATCGAGTGCGTTCGAGTGCGAAGGAATCAGTCGTATCTCGCCCACGGTGCGTGTTTTTTGCGTCTGTCGACTTTCCCATCTGCATCTGTCACGGTCACGGCCAGTAGGGAATGGGCGGGAAATGGCGGCCACACCCTCGAGTTCATCCTTTCGCGATGTTCACTGCTCTAGAGTGGGGGGGGGGCACGCCCGTCGTCGGCGAAAGACGAAGAAACGGCGAACAAAAAGAGACGCAGACGCTTACTGAAGATGCTCGATGCTAATTGGAGCAGAAATGGATTTTACTCCACTTTCGTGCCATACTTTTTTCGTTGTTTGATTGTAGTGTGAAGAACATAAAACTGCGCTTCGGAATGGAACGAGGATTATTTTAATCGCTACTTCACTCTGGCCGGTAATAACTCTTTAAATCCTCGCACCCTACGAAAGCTTCTTAGTGCGAGGCGCGGCGCGTTCACTTCAAGCTTCGGTTTGGTGCTTTATCGCGGCGCCACGGGTTGAAGTATCCTAGCGAGCGGGGTGGCTGTGAAATTATTTATAACTCATCCTCCACGGAACGGTTCCGGAGCGAGCGGAGGGCATGAAATACACATTTTTCCAGCTGTCAATCGTTCGGCGGGAGGCTTGTCCCGGTAGCAAACTGACAGCTTCGACAGTTGGAGCCATTTAACGCGCATTAACGCGAGTGGTTTCAATCAACCGGGCCGCGCGGAACGCGCTAATCTCCACCAGCGCCAGCATTTCTATGCCAACAGTTCTTCATGAGGATTATCGAAGATCATTTCGTATGGGTGCAAATATACATTTTTTTTATATTTCATTTTTGCCCTTGCGTCAACATAATCAATCCAGTGCGATGATTAATCTAACTGCGAGAGCCTCTCACACGAGGTGAACGGAGCGCTTACAGGCAGAGCAGCGATAATTGATATTGAAAAGCATATCCCGTATTAAGTGGATTTTTATGCAACCGCTATCGGTCTAATTAAAAAGGCTAATTAGTTCAACCGCTTTTTTACGCGTTTGTCATGAATAAACCATTAATAAATTAATGTTAACCGCTGGCTGCTGGGTTTTTTGCTGCATCGCACTCCACAGCCTCGAGTGCGGCAGTGTTCCGCCGTGGGACGAGCAAAAACCCGAACCGCTCACTGATTGCTCCGATTAATGCGCTCCACCCTGCGGGTAGACACACGCTTGTCAAGCGCACCGGGCGGCTGTCATTCGACACTGTCCAATCCGTGCCACCAGCCGCCAGCGTGGGCCAACCGCTTCCTAAGTGGGCGAATGAAATGATGAAATATTTACATTGCACCCCCGGCAGGCATCGATTTCCTGCCATATTTACTCGCAAACTCAATTCAAACCGGTACCGACGCCGTCCGAGAAAGGGAGCCGCCCGGTTTCTCAGCACGGGTGGATGCTTTTCGCAATTGTTTTTCTTGTTTTTTTTTTGTTTGGCCCACCCAGCCGTACCTTCGGACACGACTGATTCGCCGAACGTGCCGTTTCGGATGGTATCGAACTATAAATCTCTTCCGGAGCTGGCATCGTCGGGCGTCGTAAGCATCGCAGACGACGAAAATACACGTCTGCCAAAGCATTGAGCGATGTCGCACGCTGGAGAGGCTGAGAGATGTGTTTTGCTGCTACTTTGCCGTCCATAATTGAACAGGAAAGGAAGCAATTTGAATTACTTTTTAAGCACTGGTCAATCGTGCTTCGGTGCCACATTCTTCTTGGTTATATAGTTTTTTTTTTATAAAAGGAACTGATAGTTTTCTATCAACTTCATAACGTTAAGAATAATACTTATGAGATTAAACCGTGTTGACGAACCTAAGATAAGATTAAAATCTCTTTGGATGAATACGAGGAACGCGTATCGGTTGTAAATTGGTTCCAGTCTGTCTTTTCACCACGATTTTTCCATCAATTTTGCCACCAGTCACGCTTAGTCGAGCGTAGAATCGGGTGTTAGATCGCAGGTTATAATGAAAGGAACATTTTTCCCAGATTCCTTATACGCAGCTTCGATCGAATCGCCGGCACATTTGATTTTTATGTTGTGCTTCGTGATTGCTAACATAGAACGGTGACGATTGTTCAACACGAGAAGCGCTTTGTACAGGAAATCTTGTGGAATTTGTGGTTCTTTGAACAATTCTTTATAGCATAAGGCTTTTTTTCTCTTGTTCCTGCAGGTTTAGCAGAAAGCAGTGATTAATTATTAATCTGAAATGCATGAGAACTGTAGAATTATACGGTTATTGGAATTGTGTGCTTGATAAATTCCTCCTCAACATCCCACGTATTAATTTCATGATGTAGTTTTGCATATCATGGTGAAATAGGTACAGCCTACATAAGATAAACTAACACAATACCATTTCCTCGAATGGCCTATCACAATGTTAAATAGCCACATTTTCCAGATAGAATAAGAAACAGCCATTGAGAGCAACACAAGTACAATGACCTTTTGTTCAGGCAAGGTGGAAATACTGTGAAACAGCGCTACGAACGTGGGTTAGTTGAAAGGCTTTTCAAATATTCGGCGAAACCACGACCTTCAACTCAATTGTGTGGTTTGAAACAATCTCGTGCAATGAGAATTAGTACCGCTCCCATCATTTAACAAGTTGTTTTTTTGCTATTTACGTTGTTTAACGTTTGCAGAGCAAAATTGTTATGTTCCCCGGGCAAACCATTCAGTACGCTCCTCAAACAACTAATAGGATTATCAACAAAACGAATCTCCAATCCTCGATAATTGATATTTTTTGTGCGCAAATATTGATTCCGGAACCGGGCAGACGCTCTCCCCGGTCTAAACCCAAACGTCATTAAATTGTTTGGGGCATCGATCTTGTGGATTTGTCGGGCGCCAGGGCAAGGCGACCGGGTGTTTTCATCGAAAAACTTTCTATCTCAACACCTACACACATTGGGCTTCCGTTTCCGCCGATAATGCTCTGCACAAAGTGTCCAAATATTGAAGAGAAGAGGAAAAAAACACATCGGCAAATAATCTGTTCCTTCCGTTTCGTTCACCCATGGTGGACCGAGAGGGAGACTGAAAATTCTTTTCACATCCTGTGCAACCGTGCAATCCATCGATACTGTTCCACTGAAATGGCGCTCTTTATTTGGAACGGAACCGATGCCTCCGGCAGCCGAGCCGTCAACAAATGTTCGGTGCCTGCGATGCTTTAGGGAGACAAATGTCGGATCGCGTCACTCCGTCTAGCCGGAAGACAAAGTGTGAACCGAAAAAGAAACACACATACACCCGCACGAACAGACGACGACCCAAAACAGTGCACCGTTCCCTCCTTTCGTTGCACCTTTTGGTTCGCAAAAGCGAGCAACTCCTTCGGTGTAACAAGTCGGTTTTGGAAAAAAATTAACGACTATCCCTTCAAGGAACTTCGCCCTCGACCCACGCTCTCGACTAGTACTCCCACTCCCCCATAGGCGATAGAGCAAGCACAAAAAGCCCAGGGCCAGAAGGACAAAAGGGTAAACGCAAGAAATGAAGCGTGACTTTAAGGGGTTTCTGGGGAAATATTTGGCAAACATGGTGAGCGTCAAGAAAAACTCGGCACCAACCGTTCTTTCACCGTTCCGCCATCCTGTCCGAACGGCGCAGCGTGATTCTTTTCCCATGAAAGAAAAACAATCTTCGAAGCCGTGCAAGCATGGGGGGGGAGAGGAGATTTTCTTAATATTTTTCAGTATTTTCCAATGTCCTCTTGCAGACACTCTTCGTTCCCTTTTGCCAGCCACAACGTCGCGTTACCAACAGCGAAATAAAGGGGGCGAAAACCTTTCATTTTGATAAAGCCACTAAACCGAACCGGTATAGACAGATGTATCGAGTTTCACCATTTATCATCCTGATTTATTGGTAAACATTTCGGTGACGGTTTTACCTTGCTCCGCGGAACCGCGCACGCCACTGTCAACGACGGATGTTTGAAAGCCAAAATCCGAGAACAAACTTTTCTTTTCAACGGCATTCCGGCCTGTTCCCCGGGCAAACCATTCAGTACGCTCCTCAAACAACTAATAGGATTATCAACAAAACGAATCTCCAATCCTCGATAATTGATATTTTTTGTGCGCAAATATTGATTCCGGAACCGGGCAGACGCTCTCCCCGGTCTAAACCCAAACGTCATTAAATTGTTTGGGGCATCGATCTTGTGGATTTGTCGGGCGCTAGGGCAGGGCGACCGGGTGTTTTCATCGAAAAACTTTCTATCTCAACACCTACACACATTGGGCTTCCGTTTCCGCCGATAATGCTCTGCACAAAGTGTCCAAATATTGAAGAGAAGAGGAAAAAACACATCGGCAAATAATCTGTTCCTTCCGTTTCGTTCACCCATGGTGGACCGAGAGGGAGACTGAAAATTCTTTTCACATCCTGTGCAACCGTGCAATCCATCGATACTGTTCCACTGAAATGGCGCTCTTTATTTGGAACGGAACCGATGCCTCCGGCAGCCGAGCCGTCAACAAATGTTCGGTGCCTGCGATGCTTTAGGGAGACAAATGTCGGATCGCGTCACTCCGTCTAGCCGGAAGACAAAGTGTGAACCGAAAAAGAAACACACATACACCCGCACGAACAGACGACGACCCAAAACAGTGCACCGTTCCCTCCTTTCGTTGCACCTTTTGGTTCGCAAAAGCGAGCAACTCCTTCGGTGTAACAAGTCGGTTTTGGAAAAAAATTAACGACTATCCCTTCAAGGAACTTCGCCCTCGACCCACGCTTTCGACGAGTACTCCCACTCCCCCATAGGCGATAGAGCAAGCACAAAAAGCCCAGGGCCAGAAGGACAAAAGGGTAAACGCAAGAAATGAAGCGTGACTTTAAGGGGTTTCTGGGGAAATATTTGGCAAACATGGTGAGCGTCAAGAAAAACTCGGCACCAACCGTTCTTTCACCGTTCCGCCATCCTGTCCGAACGGCGCAGCGTGATTCTTTTCCCATGAAAGAAAAACAATCTTCGAAGCCGTGCAAGCATGGGGGGGGGAGAGGAGATTTTCTTAATATTTTTCAGTATTTTCCAATGTCCTCTTGCAGACACTCTTCGTTCCCTTTTGCCAGCCTTGAGAGCAACACAAGTACAATGACCTTTTGTTCAGGCAAGGTGGAAATACTGTGAAACAGCGCTACGAACGTGGGTTAGTTGAAAGGCTTTTCAAATATTCGGCGAAACCACGACCTTCAACTCAATTGTGTGGTTTGAAACAATCTCGTGCAATGAGAATTAGTACCGCTCCCATCATTTAACAAGTTGTTTTTTTGCTATTTACGTTGTTTAACGTTTGCAGAGCAAAATTGTTATGTTCCCCGGGCAAACCATTCAGTACGCTCCTCAAACAACTAATAGGATTATCAACAAAACGAATCTCCAATCCTCGATAATTGATATTTTTTGTGCGCAAATATTGATTCCGGAACCGGGCAGACGCTCTCCCCGGTCTAAACCCAAACGTCATTAAATTGTTTGGGGCATCGATCTTGTGGATTTGTCGGGCGCCAGGGCAAGGCGACCGGGTGTTTTCATCGAAAAACTTTCTATCTCAACACCTACACACATTGGGCTTCCGTTTCCGCCGATAATGCTCTGCACAAAGTGTCCAAATATTGAAGAGAAGAGGAAAAAATTGAACAGGAAAGGAAGCAATTTGAATTACTTTTTAAGCACTGGTCAATCGTGCTTCGGTGCCACATTCTTCTTGGTTATATAGTTTTTTTTATAAAAGGAACAGATAGTTTTCTATCAACTTCATAACGTTAAGAATAATACTTATGAGATTAAACCGTGTTGACGAACCTAAGATAAGATTAAAATCTCTTTGGATGAATACGAGGAACGCGTATCGGTTGTAAATTGGTTCCAGTCTGTCTTTTCACCACGATTTTTCCATCAATTTTGCCACCAGTCACGCTTAGTCGAGCGTAGAATCGGGTGTTAGATCGCAGGTTATAATGAAAGGAACATTTTTCCCAGATTCCTTATACGCAGCTTCGATCGAATCGCCGGCACATTTGATTTTTATGTTGTGCTTCGTGATTGCTAACATAGAACGGTGACGATTGTTTAACACGAGAAGCGCTTTGTACAGGAAATCTTGAGAAATTTGTGGTTCTTTGAACAATTCTTTATTTTCTTTAACGTTTAGCAGAAAGTAGAGATTAATTATTGATTTGAAATGCATGAAAACTGTAGAATTATACGGTTATTGGAATTGTGTGCTTGATAAATTCCTCCTCAACATCCCACGTATTAATTTCATGATGTAGTTTTGCATATCATGGTGAAATAGGTACAGCCTACATAAGGTAAACTAACACAATACCATTTCCTCGAACGGCCTATCACAATGTTAAATAGCCACATTTTCCAGATAGAATAAGAAACAGCTATTGAGAGCAACACAAGTACAATGACCTTTTGTTTAGGCAAGGTGGAAATACTGTGAAACAGCGCTACGAACGTGGGCTAGTTGAAAGGCTTTTCAAATATTCGGCGAAACCACGACCTTCAACTCAATTGTGTGGTTTGAAACAATCTCGTGAAATGAGAATTAGTACCGCTCCCATCATTTAACAAGTTGGTTTTTTTTTTGCTATTTACGTTGTTTAACGTTTGCAGAGCAAAATTGTTATGTTCCCCGGGCAAACCATTCAGTACGCTCCTCAGAGAGCGAGGGCATTTCAAAACAAGGAGAGAGAAAGATTGTGTAAGTACCGACTTTCAGCTACTACAGTAAGCACTGCGGATGCCGTGTGCTGATGTATCTAACCGAGCCACCTATGCCGTTTCCATTTAAACCTTCTCATTTAACGTTCTGGCAGGCCGTTCCCTTTCACGGAGCCGGTGGTTAAGGCTTGCCCTTTTTACGCGGTTTCGTGCTGTACCGAGGAGAGCGTGACGGGTTATTTTTCTCTTTGTCCTTACCTTTGTCACTGTATGCTGTCCCAGTAAAGGTGGAGAAATGCGAACATAATGCGCAAGGGCTGGAGGAAATAAAACATTTTACTTCCGTGTACTTCGTTTTCATAACGGGAGAAAAGTCTGTAATGCAGAACCCCGGTGTGATTTATCTAGTCCCCGCCGCACGCCGTACAGGCTGCTGTTCGTTCAGACGGAAATTATCAAATCACCCATCACAACGCAGGGAAAAGGTATATTCTATTCCCACGTACAGCCCGTGGGGGGAGGTGGGTTAGCTGGTGGCTTTATTTTACTTTCCAACCGTGCCGAAAATAATTTTACAAGACGCGTGCCATTCACATGCCCGCCGTTTTTCGCCATTTTTGACGTCAAAACGGTGCAGCGGCGGAACTTTGTGACTGCATCGCGCTTTTCCTAACCGTCACAACTCACGCCACGCCAATATTCAACCTCGCACCATCGTGGGGTTGGGGTGTGGAGCACGGTGGAAATGGAGCAGCAGAAATGCATCATCGGTACGGTGCGCTTCGAAATTCGATTTCCCCGAGCAGAACCGTGCCAAGCATTCGCTCAATCGCTTCCACGAGCCGCCGTTTCAATAAGTATTATGTTCGCGGGTTACACCGGCACACTCCGACCCCGAAAGCCGTCGATAATGGGGCAACGAAACCGGTTCGATTTGGAAGATGTTCGATCATCATCAATGCGGTAATTAATTACGGAGTGCTTCCACGCTTCAAGCCGTAAGCAATTTGTGTGTGTGTATGTGTGAACATGTAATGACACGAGTGCAAGTGGCTCGTGTGAGGAGGTGGGTGTGGTGTGTGAAATTAGCGTGTCATGTGAGACACCTATTCTTTCGGTGTAATTGAAATTCACAATCTATCGTGAATCATTCCGACCGCATCGGTGCACACCGGAACGGGCCCGTAAATAAATCAAACATTCCTTCGCAGAAAACTGAACGACCGGGCGTCTCCATCTTGCTCCGAGACATTAAATCGACTATAAAAACATAACCCGGAAACGCGTCAACGGCAAGCGGCGCCGGTGAACGGCGACGAAATGCGAAGTGATCAAAAAATGCTTCATCGACCGATTCTGCACCACCGTGAACCGCAGAGCCTTGGGGCTTTTGTTGTGGCTTCGTGTGGGGTAGTAATGGCTATAAATGAATTTGCACCGAGCACCGAGGTTAGGGCGGGAAAGTGCGGACAAAACGCAGCCCACCCACCCATTCACTCGAGGAACACAAAAATCTATAACAACAACAACAAAAAAAACACAAATCCAAATTCATACCAAAACCTTCCGACATGGTTTTCTAATTTGGCCCAAGGGCCCCGTGTGTAAGCATTGCCGCAACGGTTGAGACGGCACGCGTTCTCCCCCATCTCACGGTCCTGCCCATCAACGTCAGCCACAGTCCCGATTTGGTCCTTTCCGCTCCAGAGAAACGTGCCAAACGCACTTTTTGTTGCGTTTTGTTTTGCGCTGTTTCCTCCTTCGAGTGTGCGTTCTCGCGGCAATTCCCGGCATCCCGTCCCGAACGTCTAAGCAACAAGCCCCCGCGCGTTCATTCTTCCAGTGAGCGCCCCGGTGAGTGCCTCGTGGGGGGTGGGCGATCGTCAGCGTGAGCGACCGGCGGGTGGCGATGTAAACAACGCACGAGAGCACGAGCGATCTTGCCCCGTGCCCGATAGCGGCGGTGTGCCGGCGTGTCGTCAGTTGGATTCTGTGCGTTTACCGTGCCGGAAGTGTTCCGTTCGTCCGTGTCCGCGCTGCTTGGTCCGGGGCGCTTTGCCAGCGACGCATCTGCCAGCAGCGGGTTTTCGCGTAAAGCAAACAAACCCAGCGCGCTGTTCCCGTGAGAAATTCGTTTGAATTCGGTTCGGACGGTGTGCGTGCGCGCGTGTGTGTCATTCCAGGTGTGTGGTTGTGTGGTTTCGGAATGGGGGTGCTTTTTTCAATTGTTTCCGCCAGCGTAGTGAGCTTATGTGAGCGGTAGGAGGGGAAGTGGGAGGCGAGAAAAGAAGAGGGAACACGAATCGCCACATAGCAGGACGGTGCGGCTAATGGAGGCGCCTGGTGGTGTGTTCTGGTTTATTTCCGCCTGTTGAGTGGGGTGCGTACGACGGTGGTGTTGTAGTGTTGCAATGAGATGGCGCATTTCTCAAATGATAGCGACCCCGTCCCGTCCAGTGAAAGTGGCCAGCAAGCCGATCCGCGACAGGCTTTAACTCCCGTGCACCTTTAAGCGTGCTGAACGTACGAGGTTGTAACGACGTCTCGCGCGGAGTGTTACGCTGCAGTAACTCT
>KZ071679.1:0-10748 GCA_002091845.1 Anopheles cracens | reverse complement strand
CGGTGCGTACGTTGGAAATGTGCAAAAATGATACCAAATTCAATCACTGCCGCTGCTTTCGCCACCGGCCCGATCGGTAGCTAGCAGCAGACGCAGTCGCAGCCTGCCACGTGGAAAAGGTCAACTCGGAAGGCATCCTCTGCGCGAGCGGGCGCGTCGCAGTGTAACGAATGCCGTAGCAGCGCGTGTCGGCAGCAATGTGATTGAAAGCCCGCGGAACGGAACGGCAGGATGTACATTTTATCCCTTTTGCCTTAAAGGTGAATAATTTATACGAATCGCGGCGTGTCCCCGGGCTTGTGCACGAGCGCGTGTGAGCGTTTAGGGCGAGAGGGAGTGTGTGTGTGTGTCTTTGTAAAAACAGCACAAAGTTTGATGTGAAGAAGAGAATAAATTATTCTTTCGATACATGCAGGGACAACTCGATAACAAGGTTGTATTTCTTGCGCTATAAGCTCTCCCCGCCCGTGTTTTTCCCCTGCTGCTACGCATGGCGTCGTACCGATGCGAGATTCAATCAAAGGAAACATCGTACCCGACGACGAACGGAACGAAATCTCGTGCAACAAGCGTGCCAGAAACCTGGCGCTGGGTAGGATTTAGGAAGGAAGGGATTTAGCCTGTTTGGTGGGAAAATAATTCGTTTCGGGTTGTGTGTTTCCAGCTTGATTGTGTGCGTGTGTGTGTGTGTGTGTTGTGGGTGAGTTTCTATAGAGGTGGGTGATTTCCAACCCGTTTCAGCAGGCAGTTCCTGTGCGCCAGATGGCAGAAATACACACTGAAAACCGCAAAGTGAAAGTGCTGCTGTCGGAAGAGAAGCACGGCGCGCGATAGAACCAGCCGGTTTCGGCAATTTGCAAGTGCGCGCCCGAATGATTAGTGAAGCGTTTGCTTCGGCGGCTTAACGGCCGGTTGGAGCTCCCACCTGGCCCCCCACCCCCATCGCAACGGTAGACTAATTTCACAGCAGGAGAACCAGCAGCAGCAACTCGTCGTGACTTACTGCCTGCCCCGTGACGCTTGTCAGCAGTGCGCGGCCCCTGTGCCGACGGGGCCGATAAATGATGGCAGATTGGAACGGGTGCCGCAGGTTATTTTCGTTGTCCGTTACATCATTGGGCCGTGCGTGCCGCCGTGGGCCGTCCGTGCACCGTCGTGCGATCGCGTCACGGCGTCAAAGCAGCGCCAGGTCGCCACAGTAGACGGAACAGAGCGCGTAGTGAGGTTAGTGCAAGTATAAATAATTTTTATGATTTCCAATGTCCCGCGCGGCTGTGTTTTCAGCGGTTTTTCCGGCTTGAGTTCGGGCGGATTTTTCCGGGGAGGGTTTTTTTTTTGTTGTTGACGGTTCGTTGTGTTGTTTGAAACTCATCGCAACGCGTCGCGTCTACCTTTATTGACCTAACCTTTCCCAGCGCGCAATCAAGAAGCCACGGTCAGTCGCCCGGAAGTCGCAAGATAAATTGAAAAATTTACATCCACTTCGCCGGAGCCGTCCGGGGCGCGATGGATGCGCAAACAAACGAAAATAATATCAAAAAGCCCGGCCCCGGGCTTGATTGCCTTTAGGATGTGATATCCAAACAGGAGAGGGAAAAAAAGTGCACCGCGCAAACACACCGAAACATTTCATAATGCTAGAAACATACACTTTAAGGCCGGGTCTTACATTGACATTGATTGAAACAATTTTCAAACCATCCGTCCATGCGTCGTTTTTTTTCTGTTTTGCTCCCGTTTGCCAGCGACATTCCCCTGGCAGTCACCGATGTTGGTATTTCGGCCGAACTGACCCTGACCGATCGATGTCTTTCGATAGGCGTTTTTTCCCCCTTGCTCGTGCTCCTGTACTAGGAAACGCAGAACAGATTGCCCGCTTTTCAACAGACTCTCCCAGACAGACACGTCTGACAGGGCATCGTGAGGGACGTGACTACCAGCGATATGTTCTCGGAAAAACGACTTTTCATTTCTCGATCTGTCCGGGCGCGTTGGTCACTGGTTCACTCATTTTATTCGCACCGGACTACCTCCGAACCAGAAGAACATAAAAAACACCATCTCCATCGCGGCGTCCGTCTTTCCCACGCCGTGCTCACGCAGGGAGGACAGGAAATAAACAAATTCCCTTACAAAAATCTTTATCTTTGCCGTTGTTACGGGCTTCAAATGTGTCCGCTGCTCTGTGGGGCTTCCGCTTGAGCGGAGCGTAACACTGGCGAAGAAATTGAGTTTGACGGCAATATCGAATCACGTACTTCTCGTCATGCAGTTGGTGGACCATAATCTTGGAATGATACCGGCACGTCTGGGCTAAGGTTTAATGCCGACGTCGTTGCTGTGGGACCCGGCGGAACGTATGCGATATACTCTATTTTGACATTAAACGAAATGATGGCAGATTGGAACGGGTGCCGCAGGTTATTTTCGTTGTCCGTTACATCATTGGGCCGTGCGTGCCGCCGTGGGCCGTCCGTGCACCGTCGTGCGATCGCGTCACGGCGTCAAAGCAGCGCCAGGTCGCCACAGTAGACGGAACAGAGCGCGTAGTGAGGTTAGTGCAAGTATAAATAATTTTTATGATTTCCAATGTCCCGTGCGGCTGTGTTTTTAGCGGTTTTTCCGGCTTGAGTTCGGGCGGATTTTTCCGGGGAGGGTTTTTTTTTTGTTGTTGACGGTTCGTTGTGTTGTTTGAAACTCATCGCAACGCGTCGCGTCTACCTTTATTGACCTAACCTTTCCCAGCGCGCAATCAAGAAGCCACGGTCAGTCGCCCGGAAGTCGCAAGATAAATTGAAAAATTTACATCCACTTCGCCGGAGCCGTCCGGGGCGCGATGGATGCGCAAACAAACGAAAATAATATCAAAAAGCCCGGCCCCGGGCTTGATTGCCTTTAGGATGTGATATCCAAACAGGAGAGGGAAAAAAAGTGCACCGCGCAAACACACCGAAACATTTCATAATGCTAGAAACATACACTTTAAGGCCGGGTCTTACATTGACATTGATTGAAACAATTTTCAAACCATCCGTCCATGCGTCGTTTTTTTAAATTATTCTTTCGATACATGCAGGGACAACTCGATAACAAGGTTGTATTTCTTGCACTATAAGCTCTCCCCGCCCGTGTTTTTCCCCTGCTGCTACGCATGGCGTCGTACCGATGCGAGATTCAATCAAAGGAAACATCGTACCCGACGACGAACGGAACGAAATCTCGTGCAACAAGCGTGCCAGAAACCTGGCGCTGGGTAGGATTTAGGAAGGAAGGGATTTAGCCTGTTTGGTGGGAAAATAATTCGTTTCGGGTTGTGTGTTTTCAGCTTGATTGTGTGCGTGTGTGTGTGTGTGTGTTGTGGGTGAGTTTCTATAGAGGTGGGTGATTTCCAACCCGTTTCAGCAGGCAGTTCCTGTGCGCCAGATGGCAGAAATACACACTGAAAACCGCAAAGTGAAAGTGCTGCTGTCGGAAGGGAAGCACGGCGCGCGATAGAACCAGCCGGTTTCGGCAATTGGCAAGTGCGCGCCCGAATGATTAGTGAAGCGTTTGCTTCGGCGGCTTAACGGCCGGTTGGAGCTCCCACCTGGCCCCCCACCCCCATCGCAACGGTAGACTAATTTCACAGCAGGAGAACCAGCAGCAGCAACTCGTCGTGACTTACTGCCTGCCCCGTGACGCTTGTCAGCAGTGCGCGGCCCCTGTGCCGACGGGGCCGATAAATGATGGCAGATTGGAACGGGTGCCGCAGGTTATTTTCGTTGTCCGTTACATCATTGGGCCGTGCGTGCCGCCGTGGGCCGTCCGTGCACCGTCGTGCGATCGCGTCACGGCGTCAAAGCAGCGCCAGGTCGCCACAGTAGACGGAACAGAGCGCGTAGTGAGGTTAGTGCAAGTATAAATAATTTTTATGATTTCCAATGTCCCGTTACTTCAAGTGCTCTGCGGATGAGATGAGCTCCTGCCAACGTTCTAGACCAACGCCGGGAAACATTCTTTTGAAGCAGTCCCGTCGTTCATTTGGACCCTTCTCTAGATTGCCCATAACCCAATTAGACCCACGCGATGCAAAACATGTGGGTGCACGGAAAAGTCCCCTCCACATGTTTACGCACGTGGTACCGTCGGCTACCTCTTAGCCAGCGTCAATCGAACCCTTGTCAGTAGAATTGATTGCGATACCGGAGCAACTAGGGTGGGCCAACTTTCTTCTCGTCCTGATCCTGCTCCTTTTCGGTGTCACAAACAGTGCACGAAAGTGAGTCAAGTGCAAACTCTGGGCACGGCAGCACGCAGGGAAAAGGATTGCGAACGCTGCTGGGAGACACACCTTCGCTCTCGCTCGTTCAGGAGCGTCACACACGTACTAAACAACAGTGCCTTAACTTTTTTCACTCCAACCTAGACGGTTATTTAGAGCATTGGATAATAGCTACACGGGGGGTTTATTCTGCCCGTCGAGCTGAAGTCTTTCAATGCGGCCCCATGGTGCCATCGAAACATTACTTCAAGTGCTCTGCGGATGAGATGAGCTCCTGCCAACGTTCTAGACCAACGCCGGGAAACATTCTTTTGAAGCAGTCCCGTCGTTCATTTGGACCCTTCTCTAGATTGCCCATAACCCAATTAGACCCACGCGATGCAAAACATGTGGGTGCACGGAAAAGTCCCCTCCACATGTTTACGCACGTGGTACCGTCGGCTACCTCTTAGCCAGCGTCAATCGAACCCTTGTCAGTAGAATTGATTGCGATACCGGAGCAACTAGGGTGGGCCAACTTTCTTCTCGTCCTGATCCTGCTCCTTTTCGGTGTCACAAACAGTGCACGAAAGTGAGTCAAGTGCAAACTCTGGGCACGGCAGCACGCAGGGAAAAGGATTGCGAACGCTGCTGGGAGACACACCTTCGCTCTCGCTCGTTCAGGAGCGTCACACACGTACTAAACAACAGTGCCTTAACTTTTTTCACTCCAACCTAGACGGTTATTTAGAGCATTGGATAATAGCTACACGGGGGGTTTATTCTGCCCGTCGAGCTGAAGTCTTTCAATGCGGCCCCATGGTGCCATCGAAACATTACTTCAAGTGCTCTGCGGATGAGATGAGCTCCTGCCAACGTTCTAGACCAACGCCGGGAAACATTCTTTTGAAGCAGTCCCGTCGTTCATTTGGACCCTTCTCTAGATTGCCCATAACCCAATTAGACCCACGCGATGCAAAACATGTGGGTGCACGGAAAAGTCCCCTCCACATGTTTACGCACGTGGTACCGTCGGCTACCTCTTAGCCAGCGTCAATCGAACCCTTGTCAGTAGAATTGATTGCGATACCGGAGCAACTAGGGTGGGCCAACTTTCTTCTCGTCCTGATCCTGCTCCTTTTCGGTGTCACAAACAGTGCACGAAAGTGAGTCAAGTGCAAACTCTGGGCACGGCAGCACGCAGGGAAAAGGATTGCGAACGCTGCTGGGAGACACACCTTCGCTCTCGCTCGTTCAGGAGCGTCACACACGTACTAAACAACAGTGCCTTAACTTTTTTCACTCCAACCTAGACGGTTATTTAGAGCATTGGATAATAGCTACACGGGGGGTTTATTCTGCCCGTCGAGCTGAAGTCTTTCAATGCGGCCCCATGGTGCCATCGAAACATTACTTCAAGTGCTCTGCGGATGAGATGAGCTCCTGCCAACGTTCTAGACCAACGCCGGGAAACATTCTTTTGAAGCAGTCCCGTCGTTCATTTGGACCCTTCTCTAGATTGCCCATAACCCAATTAGACCCACGCGATGCAAAACATGTGGGTGCACGGAAAAGTCCCCTCCACATGTTTACGCACGTGGTACCGTCGGCTACCTCTTAGCCAGCGTCAATCGAACCCTTGTCAGTAGAATTGATTGCGATACCGGAGCAACTAGGGTGGGCCAACTTTCTTCTCGTCCTGATCCTGCTCCTTTTCGGTGTCACAAACAGTGCACGAAAGTGAGTCAAGTGCAAACTCTGGGCACGGCAGCACGCAGGGAAAAGGATTGCGAACGCTGCTGGGAGACACACCTTCGCTCTCGCTCGTTCAGGAGCGTCACACACGTACTAAACAACAGTGCCTTAACTTTTTTCACTCCAACCTAGACGGTTATTTAGAGCATTGGATAATAGCTACACGGGGGGTTTATTCTGCCCGTCGAGCTGAAGTCTTTCAATGCGGCCCCATGGTGCCATCGAAACATTACTTCAAGTGCTCTGCGGATGAGATGAGCTCCTGCCAACGTTCTAGACCAACGCCGGGAAACATTCTTTTGAAGCAGTCCCGTCGTTCATTTGGACCCTTCTCTAGATTGCCCATAACCCAATTAGACCCACGCGATGCAAAACATGTGGGTGCACGGAAAAGTCCCCTCCACATGTTTACGCACGTGGTACCGTCGGCTACCTCTTAGCCAGCGTCAATCGAACCCTTGTCAGTAGAATTGATTGCGATACCGGAGCAACTAGGGTGGGCCAACTTTCTTCTCGTCCTGATCCTGCTCCTTTTCGGTGTCACAAACAGTGCACGAAAGTGAGTCAAGTGCAAACTCTGGGCACGGCAGCACGCAGGGAAAAGGATTGCGAACGCTGCTGGGAGACACACCTTCGCTCTCGCTCGTTCAGGAGCGTCACACACGTACTAAACAACAGTGCCTTAACTTTTTTCACTCCAACCTAGACGGTTATTTAGAGCATTGGATAATAGCTACACGGGGGGTTTATTCTGCCCGTCGAGCTGAAGTCTTTCAATGCGGCCCCATGGTGCCATCGAAACATTACTTCAAGTGCTCTGCGGATGAGATGAGCTCCTGCCAACGTTCTAGACCAACGCCGGGAAACATTCTTTTGAAGCAGTCCCGTCGTTCATTTGGACCCTTCTCTAGATTGCCCATAACCCAATTAGACCCACGCGATGCAAAACATGTGGGTGCACGGAAAAGTCCCCTCCACATGTTTACGCACGTGGTACCGTCGGCTACCTCTTAGCCAGCGTCAATCGAACCCTTGTCAGTAGAATTGATTGCGATACCGGAGCAACTAGGGTGGGCCAACTTTCTTCTCGTCCTGATCCTGCTCCTTTTCGGTGTCACAAACAGTGCACGAAAGTGAGTCAAGTGCAAACTCTGGGCACGGCAGCACGCAGGGAAAAGGATTGCGAACGCTGCTGGGAGACACACCTTCGCTCTCGCTCGTTCAGGAGCGTCACACACGTACTAAACAACAGTGCCTTAACTTTTTTCACTCCAACCTAGACGGTTATTTAGAGCATTGGATAATAGCTACACGGGGGGTTTATTCTGCCCGTCGAGCTGAAGTCTTTCAATGCGGCCCCATGGTGCCATCGAAACATTACTTCAAGTGCTCTGCGGATGAGATGAGCTCCTGCCAACGTTCTAGACCAACGCCGGGAAACATTCTTTTGAAGCAGTCCCGTCGTTCATTTGGACCCTTCTCTAGATTGCCCATAACCCAATTAGACCCACGCGATGCAAAACATGTGGGTGCACGGAAAAGTCCCCTCCACATGTTTACGCACGTGGTACCGTCGGCTACCTCTTAGCCAGCGTCAATCGAACCCTTGTCAGTAGAATTGATTGCGATACCGGAGCAACTAGGGTGGGCCAACTTTCTTCTCGTCCTGATCCTGCTCCTTTTCGGTGTCACAAACAGTGCACGAAAGTGAGTCAAGTGCAAACTCTGGGCACGGCAGCACGCAGGGAAAAGGATTGCGAACGCTGCTGGGAGACACACCTTCGCTCTCGCTCGTTCAGGAGCGTCACACACGTACTAAACAACAGTGCCTTAACTTTTTTCACTCCAACCTAGACGGTTATTTAGAGCATTGGATAATAGCTACACGGGGGGTTTATTCTGCCCGTCGAGCTGAAGTCTTTCAATGCGGCCCCATGGTGCCATCGAAACATTACTTCAAGTGCTCTGCGGATGAGATGAGCTCCTGCCAACGTTCTAGACCAACGCCGGGAAACATTCTTTTGAAGCAGTCCCGTCGTTCATTTGGACCCTTCTCTAGATTGCCCATAACCCAATTAGACCCACGCGATGCAAAACATGTGGGTGCACGGAAAAGTCCCCTCCACATGTTTACGCACGTGGTACCGTCGGCTACCTCTTAGCCAGCGTCAATCGAACCCTTGTCAGTAGAATTGATTGCGATACCGGAGCAACTAGGGTGGGCCAACTTTCTTCTCGTCCTGATCCTGCTCCTTTTCGGTGTCACAAACAGTGCACGAAAGTGAGTCAAGTGCAAACTCTGGGCACGGCAGCACGCAGGGAAAAGGATTGCGAACGCTGCTGGGAGACACACCTTCGCTCTCGCTCGTTCAGGAGCGTCACACACGTACTAAACAACAGTGCCTTAACTTTTTTCACTCCAACCTAGACGGTTATTTAGAGCATTGGATAATAGCTACACGGGGGGTTTATTCTGCCCGTCGAGCTGAAGTCTTTCAATGCGGCCCCATGGTGCCATCGAAACATTACTTCAAGTGCTCTGCGGATGAGATGAGCTCCTGCCAACGTTCTAGACCAACGCCGGGAAACATTCTTTTGAAGCAGTCCCGTCGTTCATTTGGACCCTTCTCTAGATTGCCCATAACCCAATTAGACCCACGCGATGCAAAACATGTGGGTGCACGGAAAAGTCCCCTCCACATGTTTACGCACGTGGTACCGTCGGCTACCTCTTAGCCAGCGTCAATCGAACCCTTGTCAGTAGAATTGATTGCGATACCGGAGCAACTAGGGTGGGCCAACTTTCTTCTCGTCCTGATCCTGCTCCTTTTCGGTGTCACAAACAGTGCACGAAAGTGAGTCAAGTGCAAACTCTGGGCACGGCAGCACGCAGGGAAAAGGATTGCGAACGCTGCTGGGAGACACACCTTCGCTCTCGCTCGTTCAGGAGCGTCACACACGTACTAAACAACAGTGCCTTAACTTTTTTCACTCCAACCTAGACGGTTATTTAGAGCATTGGATAATAGCTACACGGGGGGTTTATTCTGCCCGTCGAGCTGAAGTCTTTCAATGCGGCCCCATGGTGCCATCGAAACATTACTTCAAGTGCTCTGCGGATGAGATGAGCTCCTGCCAACGTTCTAGACCAACGCCGGGAAACATTCTTTTGAAGCAGTCCCGTCGTTCATTTGGACCCTTCTCTAGATTGCCCATAACCCAATTAGACCCACGCGATGCAAAACATGTGGGTGCACGGAAAAGTCCCCTCCACATGTTTACGCACGTGGTACCGTCGGCTACCTCTTAGCCAGCGTCAATCGAACCCTTGTCAGTAGAATTGATTGCGATACCGGAGCAACTAGGGTGGGCCAACTTTCTTCTCGTCCTGATCCTGCTCCTTTTCGGTGTCACAAACAGTGCACGAAAGTGAGTCAAGTGCAAACTCTGGGCACGGCAGCACGCAGGGAAAAGGATTGCGAACGCTGCTGGGAGACACACCTTCGCTCTCGCTCGTTCAGGAGCGTCACACACGTACTAAAAAAAAGAGAACACAACAAATTAGTTGCAATGTTGCACTGCCTAACGCTGTTTTTTTTTTTGCTCGTTCAGTGTGGTGCCTTCTTTTTTATTCTCCTTTTCGTGATTTGGTTGAGTGTCCTAAGGACAAACACGTTTTTAACCATACGTTTGCAGGCTCTTTTTTGCTTGCTATCGGCGTTTTTTTTTCTCCCCCCTAAAGCTACAGCTGCCAAAACTTTTGCCTATTACGAGTGGGTTTAAACTTTACGACCACACATTCCAACATTTGCACCGGCCGCTCACACACTCTCACATACGTACGATCCTCGCATGGGAGTGGAAGAGAAAGGAGAGCAAACTGCACGTACAACCCTCCCGCGTGGATGAGATGAAAACTATGCCTTGCCGGTGGGAAAACTGGTGGTTGTGGAAACGTGCCAAAAAGCTACTATTAAATGGGCAAGTAAGGACCAGCCGAGAGTAAGCGCACAACGAACCCTCGACCACAAACGCGCGCGCGCGCGCCTCGTTTTTTACAATCTTAGTGTGCTGTGAAACCGGCGAGCCGACAGCGGATGCGTACTTGACGGTTTTCAGTATGTTTTTTTTGTGCTACGGCACCTCGCTGGATGTGGTTCGGTGTCGGGGGAAAACGTGCCTTCAACTTTTCCTTCATTTTAGTGATGGGTTTTTGAGGGTTAACTTGGGAAAAAACAAACTCAGCTAGACACGCGCACACACACGAGCAGTACTGTGGTTGCAAGTGCACGTGAGCATTTGTCGGTGCATTCAGCTGGAATCTGCTTTGTGCACTATGAGGTTAGGTGTGTGCTACAAATGCATAGTTTGGTTCCTCGGAAATGCATTCGTTCGCAATAGTTTTGCTGCTAGTGTTGGAGGCGACCATTACAAGTTTGGCACTAGGAAATGCTTTAGGAAATGCTAGTTTAGTGGAATGATTTGTTATTCCTATAATAGAAGAGATAGAAGTTAATAAAAACCTATTCAATGTGCACACTGTCCCATTGCCAAAAAAATGAATAATCACATTTCAGGATAACATCACTGCTGATTGTCTGGTTATTGTGTGCTAGGATTAAGTGTCATCCTCAACATAAATAAAGCAAAATATTATGAAACGTTGCATGATACCGAAGGCAAAAGCAGCTTACAACTCAACGAACTGTTACGCTTCGTTGAATTATGAAACGTATTTGCTATTCATAAGCTG
>KZ071678.1:268074-280494 GCA_002091845.1 Anopheles cracens | reverse complement strand
TCGATTTCTGCGATTTCTGGGACTCAGGTCAGGAAGGCTGGTCTCTAACCCAGTCATAGTGTTGTCCTTGTCAATCTTCTCTATCAATTTTGATCAATAATGGGAAAATAATGATCGAATAATACGCTCCATTAGAGCGTTTGTCATACAAATTGCATACTTTCGGGCTGATATGTCAAATATGCCCCAGAAACAATGCTATTTACGTGGTTGATTGATAATGTGCTAGTAATGCATTTGTCCTGCAGGCTAATTAGGTTCACCAAACAGGGCAATACGTACGGATTCTTCAGGATAACGTGTGCGTACTCCGTATCGACCGAGTGCGGCGCGTGATCGTCATCCGTGTGGGCGAACAGCTCCTTCTTCGACTTCGGGCGCTTGTCGCTCTCCCCGGCGTGCTCCTTCTCCTCCGGTGCCGTCTCCTTGGGCGGTTCGCTCGGGCTCTGTCCGGACGGTGGCGGTGCGGCCGGCGGTCCCGGCTTCTTCACGTCCAGCCGTTCGCGCCGCGTAAAGCCGAGAATGTTGTCGAGCAGCGTGCGCGCTTCGTCCTTGCCCGGTCTGCCGCCCGCCTTCGGTACGTACACGAACCCACCCTCGGTGTACAACCCGCCCGCCTCCGGACCGGGCGCATAGGCCGCCACCGCCTCCCGGAAGCTGCCGGACGGTGGTAGCTCGTTGCGGGCGTGCTGCGGCGTGGCGGCCGCCTTGTGCGGGTGCTTGTAGAACTTGTCCACGTTCGGGTCGTTCGCCTTCGCCGCCCCGGTGCCCTGCTCCTGCAGCCTGTTGACGTTCTCCGGCGCGAAGCTCGAGATCTTCGGTATGTGGTGCTCCTTGGCGTACTCCCGGAAGGACGACTGCTTCGGGTAGATGTACTCGAACTCGGGATCCACGTCGACCGGCGCGAGTCGCTCGACCAGCTCTTTAAGGGCGCGCTCCTCGTCCATGCCGCCCTGCGGTTGCTGGTCGCGGAAGATGGCCGCCCCGCCGCGCTTGTTCGCTCCGCCGTACGCCCAGTCGCGGTCGCTTTCCACCGCCTTGAACGGCAGCAGCTGGCTGTCCTCGATTTCGTTCAGATCGGCGCCCATCTCCAGGTAGTCCGTCACGTCCGGCGGGCTCTGCTGCCGTTCCGCCTCGTACTGCTTCAGCATCCGGCCGAGCGCAATGCGCCGCTGCAGCTCCTGGAGGCGCGCCCGCTCCAGCTCGGCGCCGGACGCACCGCGCCGCGCATCTAGCGGCACCACCTCCGGCAGCACGTCCAGCTCGGCGGGCGACTGCGCGAACGCTTTCTTCGGCGGCGGGTAGTACACCTCGTCGGCGTACTCCTCGCTCGGGGGCGTGAACCGCACGAACGCGAGCGGACTCTGCGGGCCCAGCACCTCCGGGTCGGGCGCTAGGTTGGCGCACAGCGTCTGCGGGATCTCCGAGTTGGTGCGGATGGCGAAGAGTGCGCCCTGGATGCGGCACTGCGTGAACGGGTGCTCCCAGCCGAGGCCGGCGCCCTGGAGCTCCTCGAGCATACGCGCCAGGATGCGGCTCTGGTCCTCCTCCAGCGGCTTGCGGAACAGCTCCTCCGGCTCCAGCCCATACTGCGGTAGACACTTTCCGAAGGCGAAGTCTGCACGGGAAGAGGACGAAGTAAGTGGCAATCAATTACGGTTCCGAAATGAAATCCCTCCCACCAACACGCGGAACGTCTAGTCACGGGATGAGCGTTAATTACGGAACTTCCTAACGAAGTCTGTCGCACCGGAGAGAGGTCGCAAATTGCTGCGTGGAGAAGCGAGGAAGGTCCTTATCCCATCCACTCCAAAGGTGTCTTTTATGTCGATCGTTCGATGGGGGTTTGTTTGCCGGGCCAGGGTTTTTCAGATGATTAGGCAAGAATAGCAACATTTATCACAAACGCAGCACATGATATGGCAACTGCGTCAGTTGATATTCCAACGGTATCACAGTTAAGGCAACGTTTTCAGTTGATATCACAATCGCGGCACATGATTTCACAAGCTCAGCCTAGAAGCTAGGGAGAAGTACGTAACTAGCGCGTATAAACGTATTCAGCGTGTATGACAGCTGGACGATGTGACGAATGAAAAAAACAAAGATTGTTGACCAAAAATATCATACATTAGTACGGAAAGAAATAATACTTTCCGTATGATATTTTTAGTCAACAATCTTTTTCTTTTCACTCTTCACACCACCTAGCTATCATACACGCTGAATACGTTTATACGCGCTAGTTACGTACTTCTCCCTAGCTTCTAGACTGAGCTTGTAAAATCATGTGCCGCGATTGTGATATCAACTGAGAACGTTGCCTTGAATGTGATACTTTTGGAATCTCAACTGACGCAGTTGCCATATCATGTGCTGCGTTTGTGATAAATGCTGCTATTCTTGCCTTATCATCTGAAAAACCCTGTATCTTTGTGGGCAATACCTACAGGGAGACTGAGTGGGCCGGTTGCCTTGGAACAGTGAGTGTGAAGAACTTTCTTCAAATGTAAAGAGCACCAAGGGTATTACCATCCATTTGCTGAAAATGTTTCGATCAGAAGTCGGCAAACTTAACGTTGAAACTTTAGAGATACTTTTAAAAGGGTCATGTTCGAAATCGATGGAGTAGTTTACTATCGTTTCAACATACTCTCAATCGTTCAGACTGAAGTTTGCAATACCTCGGAGAATTTTGCACAGTAACGCAATGAGATGTTAATGTATGTGAATACGTGCTGTAGGTTAGAACAAGAATAAGTTTTTTGTTCATACTTTTTGAAGCTTCTAATCTTTTCAAATATTTAAAGAATGCTCTCTATGGCTTATACCATATTTCATTTTCGTACATCAGCAACATTATTTTGAAATATTTGATATTTGATCAGAATTTTGAACTGCATTGTCTCAACTTATGGGCAAAGTCCACAATCATCATCTAAGTTATTTATATCCATGCAATCAGCTGACATTGCCGATCGCTAGTTTATATTGCAAGAAGGAACGCTACGCAAGTGTAGTGGAGAAATGGAGAACGTTTGCAATGAATGTCTGGATTCCTGGTCGACATAAAACATCGGGTGGAGTGAAAACAACCCAAGCGAACATGAGATGCAAGAGCTGATACGCTGATCGCTCGCTCACGAATATAGATTAAAAAAAGGATAATGGTAAACGCGACCCAGCGCGACACAAAAGAAGGCTCAATCATCATCACCATCATCACCCGCTGGGATGGGTTTTCAGCGTAGAGTTTCCACCGTTCCACGCGCGGTTCCACTGTTTTCTCCGACCATTGCCAGCAAACCCAGATGATTCAAGACTTCAAGGACAGAGCAGAGAGCAGCCCACACACTTGGGCAGGCCACAGTGCGGATGGTTCTCCGCTACAGTGGAAAGCATCACCAGCTGCGGCGAAAGCGTGATGAAACTGTTTTCTGTTGTTGTTTCGGCACCGTGTGTGCACCGTGCCTCTTAGGCCGATAATGTTCGCACCAGAAACCAGAAGCCTTCTTCTCGGAAGTCATCCACACACCGGATGCGTGCTGCCCGAACCGCTGTTGATGCAAGCACACACACACACACAGAGCATCTCCTGTCCAACCTCATTAGAGCAACGCCAAACAACCGACGAGACGAGGCCGAAAGAAATTGGGCCTCCATCGCGGCGTCTCTCCGCGAGGAAGGCTGTGACAGGATTATCTGACATTTAGGTGAGTGGTTTATTTCACTCGAATGCCCCGGCGTCGCTTGGCACTTGGTTCTTGGATGCTTGTTTGTTGCTGCTTTTTTGTTTTCTTTGCTTCTCGTTCTTCGTTCCTTGGCACAGTATTGATTTGATGATGGCTGCTGAAGGCACTCCCAAGGAGGCTTCAAAATGGAAATCAATGATTTATGGCGATTATTATGTGATTATATTTCACTTTTTCCTCCCGCTTGCGATGCTTTTTGCGCCCCATACTGTGATGGGTCTTGTTCACGAGCCAAGCACATGCAAATTGGAATCGGATCTTGGTGATTTTACCTCGCAAAAAAAAATCAATGAAAAGAGCATCTCATTCTGACTAGAGAGATTGATAGCGATTGATCTTTTTTTTTTGCTCCACGTCTTCAATTCATCTTCCAAGATATGCAGACTTCATCGGGAAGTGATGCTAAATATAATATTTGTATTTTCAATCGAATTTTGACATTGTTTTCCAGTTCCGGTTGATCGTATGCTTGAAAACGTCGCCTACATTATTCATCCCTCCCGCTCCATTTAACTACATCCAAACGTGAAACTCCACCTTCACAGCGGTTCCGCATTTAATTCCCGATCGATATCAGTTCCTCCGATTGATTTCTGACGTTTCAATTTGATACGAGCCTCGAACGGCTATAAATAGCTGCCGGGCCGCTTGTTGATGACGCTTCCCACGGCACTCGACCTGTTCGCCGGTCTTTCGCGACCCGCGAACCGATGCGATGGCATAATTTTTATCAAGTTTGTTTTGCTTCTACCGCACGACCGTATCAGCCCCAGGAAGAGAGAGAGAGAGTGAGAGAGAGAAAAAAGTGGACGCGCGTGGGACGCGCTGTTAAGCCGTCTTTATGCGTCTCCTTCGGTCCCGCGGGCTCAACCTTTGGCATTCCGGCGAATACTATAGTGTATTAGCGTGAGGAGTAGGCTAGAGTTTTTTTCTTCTTCTAATGTACCACTTCCGGTTCCAATTTTGCGCCATTTTTCTCACCCAATCCGATCTGTAATGTGAAATCACACACATATTGCTGGAGCCGCATTCTAAGCGCTCTGCTCGACTGCGTATGTAAATATCGGCAGTGGGATCAGGAAATGGGGCGAAAAGATGGCTCAATAAAAAGGTTTATTTTCGTCACACAAACTTGCGAGCAAGCGGTATCGATTATCGTAAGGTGGGGTGTCGTAGATCAGGCCGGTATGCTTTGGACGCATTGCGCTAAATGCGCTAAAACGATGGGTAATTCCAAGTGGAAAACGTTGATCAAACTGGCTATATCGGACGATAAATATAGATTGGCGCATGGATTATTCCAAATGCTGCATACATTTAGGCGTCGGCTAGCTGCCGTGAATGTCATCTCAGCGAGAATTATTCAGTAAACTGATAAATAAAGCTTTAATAATAACGTGAATAAAGAGTTCAGGAAGTGCAAATTGCATACTTTTTGGCGTTAATTTGTTGTATAGGCCTATACGCATGCATTGTGCATGGCTAGCGCTTTTGTGATGATTTATCAACACCTCATTTGCTCACTCTTGAAAACGTTTACACGCAAATGGGAAAAGTACATGAACCAAGCAACTTTGGCTTTATTCAAAAGGGGAATGCCAAACCGACTTGCTTTAGCATGACTGGGCTAATGATGTAAAGAATGTTACACGTAGTGCAGATTGCCTACTTTTTGGCGTAACTTTGCTTTTAAACAATTTAAAATGTTTTATTTACTCCGTCTTAATGAAGCTTACCGTCTGGGACGGTATCGTTTCATCGTTTCACTCGCCTACATCAACAGGCTACAGCCTTCTGCAAGCAAACGGCCCACTCCTTTTTCTCTCATATTGTCATCGTAATCTTTACGAAACGATATAATCCATCTTCCAACTAAAAGCGCCAACCCTCATTTAATATTAACAACATTTCACACGCATCCCACACCCGCTCAATCCCTTGGCTAAATTTGTTTATAAATGATCGTGCCGCCGGAGCACGTAACGCCGGATCCAAACCCCTGGGTCCCTTCGCATCCCCTAATTCTCTGGCGAGATGGGGTGTCCGTTTTTCTCTCTCTCTCACTTTTTTCATTATATTTCATCCGACGACGACGGGACCCACCTGCAGCGGCTAATCCAATCCCGTGCCCACCCGAGCACGGCCTTCGCACGGACCGCTTCCATTTGCGGCTACCCGATCGATTTTGATTTAATCCTGTCAAGCCACTGAGCGGCCATTTGCATGCTCCAGTGCCCGGGGCCAGCACGGGAAAGGGGTTTTGCGTAAGAATCTCGCTTCTTCTCCATCAAGTGGCACATGCACACACACACACACACGCCCTCAGTGGTGTATCCCCGGCGACTCATTGCACTGCATTCTCCGTCATCCGCAATACCGTCGAGCATTAAGCAACCGATACCGTCTGCCCAGCGGACGTAAGGATGCTGTCCGTGGGGCGTACAGTATTGCCGGCACTGCTGGTGACGTTCGACTGTTTGCTGCGGAATGTGTAGCAAAACGAATGTAATGTGGTATGCAAAAATAGAAGAAAAAATCATTACATTCGCCTCACTTGCCAGCTCGAGCGATGCTGGCATGGGCAAGCACAATGTGCAACGGGTGTGTCTGGTGCACAGTAGTTGGTCCCTGGTCTGCTGACCGGCAGGAACGACTCCTCTGCTCGACTCAAACGCAGCCAATGCACCGCATGCTGAAGGGTAAATTAAACTATGGGCACGGTTGAATGTTATATCGCTGCTGGAATTGCATCATGTTTGCAAGAATTATCCAATTACGAGAGAATGCTGCTCCAGAGAGAAATTTATAAGAAACAGACGTTTATAACGTGTTGCTGTAGTGCACATTGCATACCTTTAGGCGTAAGTTTTGTATAATACGCCCAAAAGTATGCAATGTGCTTGACAAACGTTTAACGCTTCATTACTAAAGCAAGGAAAAATCTACACTAAAAGCGTCCTTTCATGGGTCGGCGTAATGAATCGTTTCCATCAGCGCTGACATCGTTAAGCGAAAAAAAAAATCCAATTAACTTCTTAATTTCTACAATCCGAACGGCATCCCTAACGAAGCGCCCACACCGGCCACCTGCTGCTCAGCGGCCAGGAAAACTAGCTCCATTCGCTCCACGCAAATGCACGGCTGCACAGCGACGGTCTGTCAAACGATTGGGTGCCGTAAACCGGCAGGCAGGACGCTTCAAGGCCGACACGTGTGGAAACCACGGAACCATAGCAATGTGCGCGGCCGATAGCTTGATAGCGTGTTCTCCTCCCCGCACGGTACGTGGGAGCATTTTGTGCAGTGCAGGTGCATCGCGCCGCGTTCCGGACACCCGGAAGCGGCTGTGAAACTCCCACAAACACCGGCGCTCGAGACAATCTCGGCAGGGCAGCAACACGTACATCAATAGAGCGGGCTTTGCGCAACAGTCAGTAAATCACTCTCGGTGCTCTCGGGCGCTCCACGTGACGTACATGCCCGGTTCACCGGGAGATAAGGGATATATGTGTGGTTGGAAAGGATCGGCAAAAAATCGTTCTTTTATGTTGATCGGGGCGCAACATATTATGCGCCGTACGTCATGCGCAAACTTCGACAGGGAATGTGGAGCTCCATGTGGGAGTGTGAAAATTTGCATGCGATACTGCAGCAAGCATTCTTCTCATCTATGAAAGCATTATATGCTAGATGCGAGAATTGGAGCAGGTTTACCAGGAGTACAATTAACGAATCGAATAAACGACTTGATATGACTGATTTGTTACGACCCAAAGCATGCATGGATTGATATTATTCTGAGAAATATACGATATTATACATAAAACGCAAAGAACTGCCGAAGAGAAAGAACGTTAGCATTTTACAAGCTTCTCTGTGAGAAATGCTTACTTTACATACAATTAATACATCTAAAAAGCTTCCACAAACCCATAAGTAGTGCAGATTGCATACTTTTTGGCGCTATTCAGCTGAAACAGTTCGAGTGTATGCACATTAGGAGCTAATACTACGGTTTTGAAGCATGTGTTTAACAAAGTGCATACTTTTAGGCTGATATATAAAATTTGCGCTTACAAGTACGCTATTCGCTACACAAAAACGTTTTATTAAAGTTTTACTAATGCTTTATTAATTAGTTTAACAATTATTTCCCTTGCTGATGAGCTTGGTGGGATGATAATGTTTTCTTTTGAAATGTTACGAAACTCTTCGTTATACAATACATTTTATGCAATCGTTTTTGGCACATGTGTTTGCTTGAGTATTGGCACCATATCAACACTTTTTTACGTGTCCCATTTCCCTGGATTCGTTGGAGCTTTTTATATGTTAGTTTCGTTCAAACATCCTGCTCCATAGACTTAGCGAGCCATCAAAACATTTCATACAGAATGGAACAAACAATCGCATCTCAATGGAAATAAAATAAACAAGGCCTCCTTGTCTAAATATAGTGTTGAAAGGATTCCAAAACAGCCGGTCGCGAATTCAAAATATTCTATTCCGGCTGACAGCAGCCAATGAAACGGTCTTCTCAGTAGCTACGGAACGGAATGTACGAAACATATCACGTTTCCCGTTTCTAACCGGAACTAGTCTATTTATGCCGAGCTCAGCGCCATCCATGCAGCGTCCAGCGTCTTCAAACTGTGCCAAACTTCGATTGCGCAGCCATTACGCATGCGGAAATTCGAGCAGGCGAAGCCACGATATGAAAGCCTAACATATTTTGAGCGAACATTGTCCCTGCGAGGCGGATTTGCTGGTTACGTGAGCTCTCCCTCTCAGCATCCCAGTGCTCATTATCCGATGCTTCAAATGGGAGGGTTCGTATGAAGGAGACCCACCCAACCAAACCCAATCACGTACGGCCGGACGTAAAATTACATCTAAAATTCATCTCACATTCGAACCTATTGCTGCTTGTGCGCTTGTGTGTGTGCAAAGGCAAAGGCTCTCGAGACCCACCAACGGACACACATACAGCAGCCAGCTTCTTCGAGCATGAAGCTTGTGAAAACAAACATTATTGGAACGGGCGAAGACGACTCAACCGATCAGCCATTCGTTTTCCACCTGGGCCGTGTTTTCTGCCTAACTTACCGATGTTGCCCTCGGCCGCAACGAGGACGTTAGTGCCGGGGCCGCCGGACAGCAGCGCCAGCAGCCCCGCGCCCAGCATCAGATGTTGCCAAGTAGTTGTCCATGCTGCCACTGTCGTCGATGTGTCAGTCTTTGACATGGTGCGCTCTAGATCATCACTTTAAAATTGTTCGGTGTCCTGTGCGTGTTCCCTGTGCCCGGTACCGCTTCTCGCCGCGCTGTAGTGCGGGGTTGGGGACTTCCGGTGGATGCCGATGCCGTGATGTGTCGTTTTGGGACGAGGCGCGTTTTACTGCGAAATGGAGAGCAGAGAGAAAGGACGATTACGGATGTGGATTAGGGGGTGTCGGGCGTGCTGGATCGATTAATTCCTGAAAGTGGTCCACCACCAGCCTCGAACCCGTCAGCGTCAGTGCGCCGAACAGGGGAAAATTAGCCCAGCGCATGTACCCTCGGCACGCACCGCTACCTGCACCGGGCCAGGCGGGCTTCGTGGGTTCGTGGGATCGGATCGTGACGCACCGAGGCGGCATCCGGCAGGCGTGTAGGCTTTATTGGATCGGAAAAGTCGGCTTCCTAATAGCCCATCAAACATCCTCAAGCTTCCAGCGATCCGTTCCGAAGCCCGGGGAGTGGGTTGTGTACGATGGAGAGAGAGAGAGAGAGCGAGAGAGAGCGAGAGAGCGCAACAGCCGGAGGCTGATCGAACGTGACTTTCGTACCGTGAACCGGGAGCAGGAGAAGACGAATTGTTTTTTTGTCTCTTTGGTTTTGCCATAACCCCCTTTTGCCGGAGGTTCCGTGTTCCGTGGCCGTCCTGATGGCCTCCGGCTAATTCCCTCGAGATCTGGCTAGCCTCTTCCTCTGCCGAATGAACTGCGCAGCTTCTTCAGCCAGCTGGCTGTAAAATGGCGTTCGAACAGTTGCCACGCAAACAACCTTCGGGCTTGGCGTGGGCGTGCACAGCCTATCGATATCTCAATATTGAAACGCTTCAATTTCGGAAGCCGGAATGTTCCGTGCCCAGCCTGACGGGAAAAGTTCGGCTCCGATGTAGCGAAGGACGAGGCAGGACGAGATAACGCAGAACGTTGCTTGAGGAATCGGTAAATAAATACAAACATAATGAGATGGCTCACGCTTAGCGCTCGACGCCCAGGCACCAGGCGGCACCGGGCGTCTCCATTTTCAATTAAAACGCTCGAATGACCCCGCGCCGCTCCATGCAGTGCATGCCGCCTCCGAACCACCAGTGGGAGGGAAAAGTTTTGCGGCTGCGAAATTCGCTGAACCTTCGCGTGTCAATGTCAATCATTGCCGTAGCAGCGTAATTGAATAAAAATGTAAATTCGCGCGCACATTCGGCAATCGCGGATCGGTGTGCTTTGAAATTGATTATTCGCCGTGTAAAAATGTGCCCCCGTGTTTCGTGCTCGGTGCGCGTAATGTGCGTAAAACCGCCAGGTGAAATGATACTTTTCGGTGTGTGAAAACCCCCCATAGGTGGCTGGCAGGGAAAGTGCCGTGGTGGGACAGGGTGAAGGTCAAATTCGTGCCAGCTGTTTGCACCTCGTTTCGCGTGAGGCAAGGGGGTTTTGGGTGGCCACCGGGGAGATGCCCTTTTAGACCGCGCCCGGTTGCGAACACAACACACTTGCAACCGGGGCGGAACGGTTACTTTCTAATTGCTAGCCAATTCATCAATGCACGAAAGCGTAAGGATAATTGTGTGTGTGTGTGCCAGCACCCGGGGAGACGACAATGGCGGAAAACTTTTCCCTTTGCCGAGGACGGTAAAACGCTACCGCCACTAGCTCCTCGCTGCGGATGTGAACATTATTATGCCCGGTACGGTACGATACCAGTAAACGACCGGATGCATGCTAGTGATAAAGTTTTCCCCCGGTCGCCTTCGAAGGTAGCAAAATTAACTTACGGCAACGCGACGCTCCGGCTCCGGCCTTTGCAGCAGCAACATATTTAATTTCAACGACAGCAAACACAATTTCGCAAGAAAATTAATTTTCATATTGCAACACTTTGCAAACTGTAAACAGTGCTTTTTATAACATTATCGTTGGAATTGATTTGCAAACTAGAGTCCTTTTTAAGCATTTTTATTTCAAGTGACCATAATTCAATTGTGAATCCCATAAACATCGAGCAACACAAAATTACATCACCTATTACGCAAACATATTTTGCCGAGTATTTTTTAAACCTATTTTTAGACGTAAATAATTAAACAAACTGCACAGAATAAGTTTGATCTGAAGGTGCATTAAGCTTAAATATTGCCTAAATTAAAAAAAAATAGATTTACTAATTGTATTTAACACTTACGGTCAAATGGACCGAATACTCCTTTCGTGCAAATCATGGTGTCAATTGACACCTAGAAGGCTATTTTTGGCAATTGTTAACCGATTGGGCTTCACTGTTAACCGATTGTTAAATTTTCACCAGTTGTGCGCAAACTATTCTAGTTTAATAATCCGTCGAGTTTGTGACCCAACCCCCTCCCGTTAGCTCTACAGCCCCCCTCAAGTAAAAATCCGCCGACGCCAAAATTTTAAAAATCTTGAAAACTATACGTAAAAATTTTTGGAGCCCAAATTCCATATAAATTGCATATAGGGGCAGTAGTCCAGGACCTATAGTAAAATTTTCAGAATTTTCCGATCAAAATTGTGGAAATGGGATCACTTTGAATATCCGCTCCCGCTGTCTTTTCATAGAGAAAGTCACGTGTCAATTACAGAAGCTATGGAAAATCGTGTAGACCGAATAAAAAGTGTTTTTCTATATAAATAATACATAACTTTATCAATTATGACTTGGGAAAGCATAATGCACAATAAAAACGTAATTTGAATACCGAATGTCACGAATTATAAGCAAAAAACTCGTTTTACGAATTTTATTCTTCTTCTTTTTTTTTAGGTATAAAGTGAAGCCAATCGTACAATTTTGATCGGAAAATTCTGAAATTTTTATTTTAGGTCCTGAACTACTGCCCCTATATGCCCTTTAGTGGAATTCGGGCTCCAAAAATTTTTACGTATAGTTTTCAAGGTTTTTAAAATTTTGGCGTCGGCGGATTTTTACTTGAGGGGGGCTGTAGAGCTAACGGGAGGGGGTAGGGTCACAAACTCGACGGATTATAAAACTAGAATAGTTTGCGCACAACTTCAAAATTTCAGCCCAATCGGTCAACAATTGCCAAAAATAGCCTTCTAGGTGTCAATTGACACCATGATTTGCACAAAAGGAGTAACAAGCTGTATCTCAGAAATTTACGGATTTAAAAAATTTTAAAAATCCTTAAAAAAAAACTTTCCAAAAATATAAGACTTTAGGTGAAAACCGTTTATCGATATCTCTAACCGTTTTCGAGTTATCGAAGCTCAAAGTTGCAAAAGAGTCAATTGACACCAGATTTGTCCGTTAGTGTTAACATACAATAGCTTGTAAATGTCTTGCAAATGTGTAGCTAAAATTAAAAAGAGCATTCGAATGGTTATGTATACGCTACGATCATGTTCATCAAGGCTACTACAAG
>KZ071678.1:219832-232969 GCA_002091845.1 Anopheles cracens | reverse complement strand
ATCGGATCGACATCGCAGCAAAACAAAAACAAAAAAGTTCAGCCTTGGCCACTCACCGGCCAGCCAGCCAGCAGCGCACACCAACCTCGCAAGCCCCCGCGAGAAAGAGGTCGGTCTCGAGCATATTTATGAGCCTGCCGAGGTCATTCAACCGAATTATTGCCCTTTGTTACGATCACGCGTATAAATGTGTGCGCGGGTGTTGGTGTGTATCTGCAGCGCAGCGGTGGTGCAGCAGTGCAAGTCGGTCATTCTTTGTGTGATATAATTTGCTCGAAGAACGGAGGAAAACGTCGCGCGCGATAGAATAAATTTAGCTCCGGGAACGAGCGGACGTATTAATGCACCACCTTCCAACCGTAATAGAACCATTTAGCGTCACTTTCGTCACTATTGGGTGGGGGATCGATAAAACTGGGTAATGTGTACATTTTTGCATTTATTTTGGATAAACAGAAGGAACTTTAACGAAACGTCCATCGAAGTGTCCCCGAGTGGATAACAAACTTCACTTTCATCCACAAATCGCTATCTGCCGATCTGCGTTTGCTTTCCAGTAAGCACACCTGTCTCGAAAACTCTTCCATCCCGACCCTTACTACTCTTCAGAATGACAGATTCTATCGCATAATCCCGCACAAAAGCGTCTGGGCCAGAGAAAAGCACTCGAACATCGATCGGTCTTGGCTGGCGTACGCTAGGGCATGAAAAATCTGTTTGTTGTGTTTTGCGTTATCCTTCGACACTTTTCATAGCGTCCTTCTGTGGCCTTTACTTCCATGCCCGTAAGCACACAGAGAGGAATGACTGAAAACGTAGGGACGAAAGAAGAACAAATACAACACACACACACACAAAACCTCCACAGCGTGCAAGCTAACATAAGTCTTCCTCCTACTGTGGAAACGGAGAAAAAAAGACGAAAACAGGACGACTTCTTTTGTCGCTGTTGTTGCACATGCTGTATGTATGTGTGAGTGCTTTACGTTATCCTGATCTTCCACCCGCTGCACATCTGGACACGAGTGCGCGAGGAGCCCCGTTCGGTGATGGAGGTCCTTTCGAAAAGGCCCAAACGCAAGGTACGAAAAGGATAAACGTAGAAACGGTGTGTGCTTGCGAACGTAAAACGATATAGAAAGAGAGACGGCAAAAGGATGAAATCGATATCGAACGCAAGCTTCCCTCCTGGCACGAAGGCGACAGCGTTGAAGAAAGAAAGTCGTCTGGAAGTGAGTCGTGGCGTTCCTCTTGCTTCTTCCCTACAGACGCGACTGATACAAACATTTTCGTGACGTGAAAAAGAATCATAAAGCCAGATTTTGGAAAACGCTATAACGATCTGCCCAATGCGTTCGCTTGGGAAAGTGGCTTTCACGAGAAAAGGACGAACATTGATCTCCAAAAACTTTGGAAGCAGACTCCGAACCGTCAACTGCCACAGTGTGTCTAATTGCGGCAGTGATGCGCTGTGTATCCTGTTGGCCAAGCGTAACAGTTGAAATTATCATAAATTTTTCAAGCCCGACAGGAGAAAACTGTTTGCTCTCAGTCAAAAACCACAGAGGCAGACAGCTGTGTGGCTTTTAACGGCTCTGAAACGGAGCACATTTGCCCATCTTTCAATCTGCTTCCAACGTGTGTCCGAACCGATGTTTGAAGTGTTCCCAAAGCGAGCACAATGTTTGAAGGCTGAAAACTGAGGGATTACAGTAGAACGATACAGAATTGTCGATGTTTGAACCATTTTTCGGCTTGTGTAACAATCACTTGTTAGATGTCCTTGTCAAGTCCGGGTTTTGGAAACATTTTAGACGTGTATAAAGCGAACGAAAACCGTTGTTTTCCAAGGCAAATCGACGAAATGAAATCTTTTGCATACCAACGAAGACGATCCGTCCCAAAGCCATCGCGCTGGCGCAGCTAGAGCTAGTGAAAACACATCAAAAGCAACACCACAAAGTAAATCCGGAAACGTAAAGCCAAGTGGTGTCACGCGGGAGACACCGGCACTGACTGAGGTTACGCAGCGGGAGCATGAGAAACCGGATACGGAACGTCTGGCACACGGATCCGAAGCACACATATGCACAGCGAAGAGCTGACAGATACCAGGCACCCGAAGCGGATACTTTTCCGATGGCCCGAATGTGCATCGTCGTGCGCCTGCACAGTGATACTCAGGATGCAGAAGGGATCCCGCCATATGTAGCAACGAGGAGGCACGAGATTTGCCCACTAATTGAGGGCAGAATCGTCCACAGCAGGAGGCACGAAACCGAACCGACCATGTGGTGCATTGTATTGTGATGAAGATTTTCAAACATCCACGTTGAAGAACAGACGCGTTGTCAATTCGTCTGTGTGGCATCTGTGCGACGCCGTTGAATGAATCGGGTGGAATGTATTACTTGTAGCAATGATATTTTGTGAATGCACAGGTCAAAGAATGATTTAAGGGTTCAGATATTAACAAAATCATACACAACAACTGGTCTTCCGTTTGTCAGTACTCAAATTCAAATCAACCCTTCCAGGCACGCTGTACGACCATAGCAACGGATCTCTGAAGCAAGGAGGCCATGAAACCTTACAGAAAGCTTGAAAATGAACGGCTTCTAATACAGTTTCCAAAAAAATATATTGGTACCCTTGAGACCATCAAGAACAAGGAAGCCTGATGACAGACAATTGAAGGAAATAGAGTCTTTAGACTAAAAGGGTCTCTAAACTATTGACCAGCGCGTCATCTAAAAACTAAGTTTCTCTAATGTTCTAGTGATATAAGATCGTAGTAGTTCGTTATCAAGTGAATGATAGTATTGCATATTTGCTGACATTTACGGCCATTGAGATCAAGGAAGATCAATTGTGAAAACTGGATAGCCAGGATCGAAGTCTCTGACAGTCAACTGAATCGATCACTTCACAGAACAACTTCAAATCGCCTAGATAGAGCAGTTTTCGCGAGCCTCCCTATGCACTTGATTGTAAGGATAAAACATACATTTTCAAACAATTTATGAAAATTACAGAATGCAAATATCTCTCCAAAATACAACCAAAACCCCCGGAAGAATGCATCATGTCCAACCGCGCAAAAAACAAATTGCTCCTATTAAAGATTAAATTGCCCACCACTGCGGGTCGCGTCGCGCACAGAAAAGTTCCCACCGACCCATGTTGGCGTTAACGGGACGTGTGCAATAAAAACAGGAACTCGTCGATTATCATTTTATATCGCTGCTCCCCAGCCATTCGTCCTTCCGTTTTTGCCAACCGCAGCAATTAGCATATTTTTTTTTTTGCTTGCCCACCTATGCTCCCGCCGCACGCCTCGGCCACACAGGGATAGTAATTTTGCGCCCCGCAGGACACTCTCGCCCGGCTTGAGGCCGGCTTTTCTGTGTTTTTGTTGTATAAAAAGCCCGATATTTCATCGAAAGCAGGAAAAGCACCACGCCCGGGACGTTAGCCGTCCGATGAGTACGTTCTACCGCCACGTGAATCGAGCCGCCGGGTGGGACGATCGCCTCCGGAAGGACGATGATGATGAAGAAGCAACCCCGTTATAAATTACCTCCTCGGGGGCTTGCCCGAGATGGTTGAAATCAAATCACTCTCCGGCCCTGACGGGCAACACGCGGAGAGCGACACACGAAGGACATCGACAAGAGGGAGAGGGCGAAAAAAGGGTCTCTCGGACAGGGTCGTTCTCGGGGGTCCCGCTCGGGGCGCACTGATTGCGCACTTCCGGCGCGGGGACGAAAACGATGATACGGGTCGTACGGGCGTTGCATGATGCACCTGGCGCGACGTCCCGGGCGCTCGCCTGGTACGGCGCTGATTACAGGTTGAGCTTTGGAATTGCTTACACGCTCTGGTTCACGCGCTCTCCCGTGTGTCTCGTGATAAGTTCCCGTTGCCGGACACGCATTACATTATCGCCTGGGCCGGGTTTGGTGCTTGGTTCTGTCCCGAGGTTCCACGCACTCACCACAGGAATCCGTTCCCATTCCCAGGGCATCTCTGGACCACGTGCACAACGAACGCATCCCTACGGAAGTGCTGGGACGGGAAAACGATTTTAAGTGTCCCGACACCGCAGCGCGCTAGTTCTGCTCTGGTCTAGGCAGCTATCACATATAGGGGGGGAAAAAAACTTGTTCTGCTGATGACGAGCGGACGAGAGCGAGTGATCGTTCGGATGTGAGTAATTACACAACATCACCATCACAACTTCCCCTTCGGCCATGGATGTAATACTTGATCCAGTTCGCTCTACAGAGCAGTGTGTGATGGTGTGCCTCGAAAAGGCACATGGCGACGGTGATGATCAACCAATCAGTCAGTCTTCTAACGACGACTGGTGGCAAGCTGCCGAGTTGATGACAAGAATGACAGCGTCAATTTCTCGATCTGATCTGAGATAGATATCCGCTTCGTAAGTGCGTCGGGAGCTGGAACAGTGCACAATATGCGCCAATAACACACCTCAACGTCAATTATCCATCTAACCTCGCTCGTGATACTCCAGAATTACGAGTTGTCATTCCCCTCGAGCCGGTTTATTTACGGGCCGCTAATTCGAACCGGAAGAACCATAAGGCAAACGGATACAGAAACGGGAATGGGACCACGGGTGCGCCTAGTTTTCACTCCATTCACATAAATCGCACGCGGTAAAGGCGTGTTTTGCAGCATGATCAATCTAGTTTTAATAGCCGGCTAGCGCCGCGAACGACGAGATTGAACGCAACGAAACCAGCTTCTTCCGAGAAGCTTCTCTGCGGCTTTCTTGTGCGACCACCGGAAGTAAGTTACGCACCGGGGTGTTTCTGTGCCGGTTAGACGACGATGCGAGATGCGGAGCAAAGGAAGGCAAGTCGAACAAAACTTCCTTCCCCACGCACCTCATAATCACAGGCATGGACGTCAACGGATCCATGGCAAGATCTATTTAAAAAACAACTGGAGATTATCTTGGCAAGGGGTGGTCAATTACGGTTAGGATATACGAGCATCATTGAAGTGTTGGTTCATATTCGACTGTGCCAACATCAAGCGTTGTGGTTAAGACTTCTCCAAACTTCTTGTTATACTTAACAATATAGACGTAGCTATCCATACGAATTGTAGACTCCGATCATCGTGGAAGTCGCAGATAATACTTCATATTTTAGTAATCAGACAGTTTTAGTCTAACCGGACCAACTATCCAGATCTCTCCAGATCTCATCGCACGCTATCGTCTAGTTTTTCAAAGTCCGAGCACTCATTACAGGCAGGTTTTCAGTCAGTCACTCACTCAGCTAAGCTCTTGCTCAATGTACAGCACCACCGTGCTGATGAACTCGACAATGGGAAGATTAATGAGCATCGCCTCACGCAGCGCCACAAGAATGTGGAACAATATTTAGCGGATTTTGTTTCTCTTCCGGATGAAGACGGTGAAGCCGGCCGTTGTTGATGGATGGGCTAAACCAAAGAAAGCCACCACGGCCATTACCTCTTCCGGGACGTTCTTTTTATCACCCTCGCCCACCGTGCCCCGGTCTCTTCGGCCCGATCGATCCTCCACGATCGTAGGACCAGCCCTCGGCAGCACAGCACGGCCGGAAATAAGTACTTCCGGAAAATGCGTGTGTTTTTGTTCAGCTTTTTTCTCTCTTTTGCCCCCTCTGCTTCCTCCTATATCTTCTAGTTTTTTTTTTTTACTTCCGATGCCACTTCCGACGCTTGACACTCGCGCCCTTGCCTCCACACAGCATCTCTCATCTCTGTCCCGTGTAGGACCCGGGTGTAATGATCTTCGCTCATTGAATCGTTTTCCTTACTTCCGTTCTTCCGGTTTTCATTTTTGTTGTGTGTCTCTCTCTCGCGACCATCACACACACACACGCGCGTAGCAAAACAACACACAGCATTTCGTTTGATTTATTCAGTCATTCCTGTGCCCGTTGAACGGCGAAAGGAAACCACACTCAACCACATTCTTTACGGTTCTTCGTTCTTCCGTCAGCTCATGTGTTATTTTCGTTTTTTTTTTTCAGTTTGCTCGTCGTCACTTTCCGGTCGTTTCTTCCGGTAAACAGGCGGACGTTCATTCATCTTCTGGCACAGCCGATATTAATCGATCTGCAGCGACGGAGTTGTGAGTTTGTTCTTTCAAGAGGCAATTCGACGCATAAACGAAGACGTTGTGTTTATGTTTATCACAACCCTTTCGGTATGGAGTCGTTTCGTTAACCAAAACGCTTGAGATCTTCGCCTATCGCTCCGTTGGGAGCTGTATTTTGCAACATCTTCAAAGCTCAATACAAATAACTGCTCCAAAAGAATAAGCCAAGTGTCAATCCAAGAGAATCAGAGTATAAGTGATAACTTAGCAATACCAAAAACTTGTTCTGCTGATGACGAGCGGACGAGAGCGAGTGATCGTTCGGATGTGAGTAATTACACAACATCACCATCACAACTTCCCCTTCGGCCATGGATGTAATACTTGATCCAGTTCGCTCTACAGAGCAGTGTGTGATGGTGTGCCTCGAAAAGGCACATGGCGACGGTGATGATCAACCAATCAGTCAGTCTTCTAACGACGACTGGTGGCAAGCTGCCGAGTTGATGACAAGAATGACAGCGTCAATTTCTCGATCTGATCTGAGATAGATATCCGCTTCGTAAGTGCGTCGGGAGCTGGAACAGTGCACAATATGCGCCAATAACACACCTCAACGTCAATTATCCATCTAACCTCGCTCGTGATACTCCAGAATTACGAGTTGTCATTCCCCTCGAGCCGGTTTATTTACGGGCCGCTAATTCGAACCGGAAGAACCATAAGGCAAACGGATACAGAAACGGGAATGGGACCACGGGTGCGCCTAGTTTTCACTCCATTCACATAAATCGCACGCGGTAAAGGCGTGTTTTGCAGCATGATCAATCTAGTTTTAATAGCCGGCTAGCGCCGCGAACGACGAGATTGAACGCAACGAAACCAGCTTCTTCCGAGAAGCTTCTCTGCGGCTTTCTTGTGCGACCACCGGAAGTAAGTTACGCACCGGGGTGTTTCTGTGCCGGTTAGACGACGATGCGAGATGCGGAGCAAAGGAAGGCAAGTCGAACAAAACTTCCTTCCCCACGCACCTCATAATCACAGGCATGGACGTCAACGGATCCATGGCAAGATCTATTTAAAAAACAACTGGAGATTATCTTGGCAAGGGGTGGTCAATTACGGTTAGGATATACGAGCATCATTGAAGTGTTGGTTCATATTCGACTGTGCCAACATCAAGCGTTGTGGTTAAGACTTCTCCAAACTTCTTGTTATACTTAACAATATAGACGTAGCTATCCATACGAATTGTAGACTCCGATCATCGTGGAAGTCGCAGATAATACTTCATATTTTAGTAATCAGACAGTTTTAGTCTAACCGGACCAACTATCCAGATCTCTCCAGATCTCATCGCACGCTATCGTCTAGTTTTTCAAAGTCCGAGCACTCATTACAGGCAGGTTTTCAGTCAGTCACTCACTCAGCTAAGCTCTTGCTCAATGTACAGCACCACCGTGCTGATGAACTCGACAATGGGAAGATTAATGAGCATCGCCTCACGCAGCGCCACAAGAATGTGGAACAATATTTAGCGGATTTTGTTTCTCTTCCGGATGAAGACGGTGAAGCCGGCCGTTGTTGATGGATGGGCTAAACCAAAGAAAGCCACCACGGCCATTACCTCTTCCGGGACGTTCTTTTTATCACCCTCGCCCACCGTGCCCCGGTCTCTTCGGCCCGATCGATCCTCCACGATCGTAGGACCAGCCCTCGGCAGCACAGCACGGCCGGAAATAAGTACTTCCGGAAAATGCGTGTGTTTTTGTTCAGCTTTTTTCTCTCTTTTGCCCCCTCTGCTTCCTCCTATATCTTCTAGTTTTTTTTTTTTACTTCCGATGCCACTTCCGACGCTTGACACTCGCGCCCTTGCCTCCACACAGCATCTCTCATCTCTGTCCCGTGTAGGACCCGGGTGTAATGATCTTCGCTCATTGAATCGTTTTCCTTACTTCCGTTCTTCCGGTTTTCATTTTTGTTGTGTGTCTCTCTCTCGCGACCATCACACACACACACGCGCGTAGCAAAACAACACACAGCATTTCGTTTGATTTATTCAGTCATTCCTGTGCCCGTTGAACGGCGAAAGGAAACCAAAATCAACCACATTCTTTACGGTTCTTCGTTCTTCCGTCAGCTCATGTGTTATTTTCGTTTTTTTTTTTCAGTTTGCTCGTCGTCACTTTCCGGTCGTTTCTTCCGGTAAACAGGCGGACATTCATTCATCTTCCGGCACAGCCAATATTAATCGATCTGCAGCGACGGAGTTGTGAGTTTGTTCTTTCAAGAGGCAATTCGACGCATAAACGAAGACGTTGTGTTTATGTTTATCACAACCCCTTCGGTATTGAGTCGTCTCGGTAACCAAAACGCTTGAGATCTTCGCCTATCGCTCCGTTGGGAGCTGTATTTTGCAACATCTTCAAAGCTCAATACAAATAACTGCTCCAAAAGAATAAGCCAAGTGTCAATCCAAGAGAATCAGAGTATAAGTGATAACTTAGCAATACCAGAAGTTCTCGAAAGTTAGCCTTATCGAATTAAGAAGCAGCATTTCCCGTTTTTGTTTGTTTCCATTTCGATCGAACTTGTTTTGACACTTGCCGTAGAGAAGGCCTAATGTTGTGCTTGCGTTTATAATGTTGGATTGACAGAAAAATGCATGATCGTGTCGATTTTGTGTATGAAAAGTGTTGAAAGACGATCTAAATTATAATTTAAATATATCGCAAGCATTCCACGATTCCGATGGCGGTATAATTCAATAATTCAAAAAGTGTTTTGTCTTCCGAGTTATGTGTTGAAAACCTATACGATGGAATAGAAAATCGTTTTAACAATAAAGATTCGAAATACATGGTTCAAGGTAGGAAAAAAGCTATGGAATCTAATATTGGCGCGAAAAAAAAACCCTGTAAGATCAATCCCTAATTAGTTTCTGCAGCTTAAACACCCATCGCGATCGCGCTTTTCATTCGAGTGGTTGTGAAACCCCCAACCCCAACCCACCGGGGCGTGTCCAGCACCAGTCTCACCCTCTCCTGTCAGTGCCAATAACACTTTCGATCGGTGAGAAATGATGATGATCATGATGATGAAGAAACAAAACGCAACGCGAAGCAACCGCAGCAAAATAAACAACGAAAACAACAAATCTCCCAAACAAAAGGGCCGGGGGAAGGAAAAACCCTTTGGCCCCGAAAATTTTCAACAACAAAAAAACCCCCATTCGTTCGGTTCATTAATTATGAATCCAGCCTCTTTCCAGCAAGGGAGGCGAACGCGCGCGCCCCGAAGCGGAAGCAATAGATTTCCCTCGTCATCAATCGGGCAGGAAAAGGCATGTTTGAAATAAATTAGACCAGAAGTTGGTCTCTACCACGCTCCGGTGTCGCCGCCCCGTCTCTTGCCCCTTCGTTCGCCGATCGACGGGCGATGATTTCCCCCGCCGCTAGCGTGATCAATGATCTCGCAGAAGAATCTCGTCCGGATCATACGCTACCGTCCATCGATCGATGCTGGGGAGCGCACCGAGTGGAAATGCCACCCCGTACCACCTTGTTTCGGTGCGACAGGTGGCTTCCTTCATTTTCCACCGGTGGGAGGAGGATCCTCCGGCTTTCAAATGATCGCTTTGGCTAAATAAATAAATCACACGCGCGCGCGGCGAAGCGATTTGTGCGTGCGTGTTATGTTTGTGCATGTTACGAAACGCATTTGCTTTCGATGGAGAAAACTTCACGCCGTATTTTGATCGCGCTAATGTGTATACAAAATTGTGTCTAAACATTCTTGCCACGTTGGTTTTTTGTTCACACCTTCCCATACGCAGCACACGCGGAAGAACACGTTATGATGCAACAACACAGCACACGGTGGAAACAATTCCGACCCGCAGAATCAAAACAACAAATACACATTACTTTGCCGTACAATACACGGTCATCGGCGGTGATGGATGCACGTGATGTTGTAACACAGCACAAACCATGTACGGGCCGCACTGAGGGAAATTGTTTCGTGTTGAGTTTTCCCCCTGGGTCGGGACATACATACGATAACATTTGTCTGTTTGGTTTGCATGAGTGAATTGTTTGGTAAACAAGCGAAACAAAATATAGGGGTGGAAAAACTGTCCCCAATTCGCTGAAATCAAATTCAGCAAAAGCACGCTAGGAGACCGATCGATCTTGCTTGTTTGCAAGTGAGTTTCAGTGAGCAGTTACTAAAGATGGCGTCAATAGTAGCTTTGGAGTTGGAAGGTTTATTCATGGCGTGTCATATGATAAAGCACACTTTCTATTCTTCAATAACAAGAAAACATGCGACTTAGGCCTGCCGATTGCTAGTTGCATCTTACGAGTCAGAATTGCCTTCCCAGTGGTCAAGCCATCAAAGGACCACTTGAAGTAAACATTGAAGGGCAAACGACCAGAATATCAGAATCAAATCGATGCAGAACGCTTCATTTTTGCCGATAGAATATAATGGAATACGATACTTTCTTGAAGGAAAAAACTATTAACACTCTCACTGACAACCGGCTACCCGGGTAGCGAAAGCGTTTTTGATTTCGATTATCTCGAGTTCTATGAATGCTATTGATATCAAATTTGAAATATGTGCCTAAATCAGGCTGTTTTTCCAAGAAAAATTTTTGACCGATTTTTTTGAATTGATTATATTGCTTTTTTGTGAGTTTTATTTTCTATACCCCGTAAACAGACAACCACGGGTAGCTCCCGGGTAGCCAGCAACTTGAAATGCTAATAACTTTGTTTTTTATTTATTTATTTATTTATATGTATGACGGCCTTGGTGGCCGTATTGTCAGTGCCTAAGTGCACTGACCGACAGCTAATAACTTTGTATTGAGTATTTTAATTGAGTTGAAGCCTTCTAGCAAAAAGTAGCATAGCTTATTTAGTTTATTTATCTTTTTAATGTGACTTTCTATCTTCCGCCGTTTTCTTTTTATCTTTCGTCAAAGAAGTGCTCATTTTTTCGAAGATGAGCGCCTTTTGATTTTTTTTTATTTTTTGTAGTACTTTATCCCAATTTCATCTTCAAAAGCTCTCTACAGAAGAAAGAGTATACAAATAGCTATTTTTGCTAAATTTTACAGATTTTTCGTATGAGTAGTTTATTAATGAGAAGCTTTTTAAGATGAATAAAATCAACACGGTGGTCAAATAATGGTGGTATAACGTTTGCGGAAGGCAGTTAACTGCACGTATTGTGCTATAGCGCTTACTTTGGGAATCTAGGTTTGCAGGTTTGCGGAATCCATCTTTGAGAGTCTTTCCAACATTGAGGGACAAACAATATTGGATACGAAGGGATAGATCTTTCGGAGGTACCTTTCTTCTGTGAGGTTTCATTGTACAGTGCACATTCACTGGTTGGAAATCGATTACCCACGAACCATTGAATGACATTTCAATCTGCGTTCCCCTTCCCCTAATACGACATATGCGAAATATCGAGAACAACATTGATTTCGATTCTAGTTGGCTGTGCTATGGTTATCGGTGGTTATATGTAGTTATTTATCCTGTATTTTACATTCAATTTAATATTTATATTTTATTAATTTCAAGCACTTTTCTATCTCAAAATTGTATCTTTTTACCTCAGCTGCTCACTTGATCAAATTCATCGATTTGAAACCATTGAATATGCACTGTAAACCAAGCATTGCCCTGCAACAAATTTGACAGCCGCCAACTAGCGAACAGCAAACTAGAAAACGGCAAACTAAAAAACCGCCAACGAGTGAATGTGCACTTTATATTATATTCCTATTGCATCACCTTCAACAGTACATACTGTTGGATGGAAATGGAGAAATTAGCAAAGTTATCATAGATTTTGCTCCCTAACAATTTTATTCAACAGAATTATATGACAATTGCGAACAACTTTTGGAATATTTATCATTTTTCAATGTCGTAGCTGAAGAGAATGTGTCATCCCACACAAAGTTCCCCCAGATCGTCTAGTAACCAATATCAACAATCAGTACAATCAAGCAACTTACGAGCTGAAGATCGTCATCGTTCCGCACACTGCCGCCGTCTGGCGGTACTATCGATCACGGAACAAGGACAACGGTTACGTCCAACGTCTTAATTGGCGGCACGTCTCGTTTTCGCTCCTTCCAGCACCGAAACCCGCTCCGTAAACGATCGTTCCCGCGGGTTCGCTCCCTCGATGACGGCGTAACAGGGAAGGGCCACCAGCAAGTGCGCCCTTGTGCCAATACGTGAATTATGGTTCCCGTTCTCCTTATACACACACACACACACACCGCGCCACACCGCGATCACTTCTTGTCACGGGTGAAGGAAAAAACGATCGCTGTCACCGCAACGCGAGATGCAGCGCTAGGGGACACCTTCACGAGTCGTCGAGTTTTACGCACTTCACGTACCCACCACTGGGAGGCAGAGTTGTGTTACAAACAAACTAAACTTAAGCAACCCTACGCACAGGATCCAATTAGCTACTTTACACCGGTTTGTTTAATGGTATTTAAACGTTGCAAAGAACTGCGTGATTCCGAGAGGGTGTGTGTGTTTTTTTCTTTTAATTTAATTCCACATAAACACTATTAACCCGCATTCGCGACGTCTCTCGGTGGGTCGTCCTCTCCAACTTTAGCCTTCGACACGATCACGATTTAACGACCGTGATCGAACGAGTGGCAGAAGAAACGGGATGGTTTAGTTTGTAGTGTAATGTCTTCGAATCAAATAAAACGAGCCACTTGCCCTTGTTGTGTACCACCACACCATGAGATGCAGGCAAACTAATAACGAGACAAACTAGTGCCACAAATTTGCGTGGGAAACGGGGAATTTCGCGCAAGAAAGTAAACCACCACAGTTTGCTCTAGCTTCCCCCAGGTCAATCACTACCACTGCCCCATCATTCCGGGTAAGATAAACGGCTACTGATCGACGATCGGCACACACAAGTGACACACAGCACAACGACGCCGTTGACGGCGT